>MNCI01009709.1:1055421-1081543 GCA_015680685.1 Gnetum montanum
GAGACTGGATAACATAGAACACACCTCAACCAATGAGCCACATAAGTGTTTTATTCGTAGATGAGATTACTTATAAAAAGATAAAAAGACAAAAAGACAAAAAGATAAAACAAGAATTTGAAAAATGAAAAATTGGAAAACAAAAAATTGTGAAATTAAAAAAATGAAAACATATTTATTAATCCTGCTTGTTATTAAAATGGGGGATATCCCCCATAAGTAAACAGTTGAGCATGGCGGGATTAATAAATGAAAATGAGGATCCTTGCATGTTGGAAATATCGAAACTTGGTCATACTTACCCCATTGGGGTTCGCACACTTGATTATAGTAAGCATGGTGGGGCAATTTATAAGATGTGGCTCCTTGGTAAAGAGTTGACCCACTATGATACTTGAGACCGTAAGATGGTATGCAAGGATTGGGATGTCACCCTCCATGGTTGTATTCATTGGGCCATATGGTTGTTGGAGTGTTAATTGGTGGCCCTGATGAAGTAACACAAGGCGTTGGGTTCGAAGAGAAGGATGCACCATAATGTTGGACTTGTGCTGAGTTGGAGAATGTAGTGGCCTCAAAACTGTGTTGTCCCTTCCTACGGTCATGTCTAAAAAAGGGACGCCTTCGATGTTGAGGAGGTCTCTCACTGCTGTTGGCAATAGTAGCATAAGTAATGTTTGTGGGTTGTTGCTATGGTGCAGACAATTTAGGAACAATTAGTGGCGATGTAGAAGGAGGAAAAGGATGAGAATGTTGAAATTTAGGAGAAGTGTAAGGTACACAAGGCGGTGGTTGTGTTGAGGACATGGGCTGATAGTACTAAGGGGAATAATAATGCGGCAAGATAGAGTATGTTGACCCAGTCAGGGAAATAGGATGTTGAACTAGATAAGCATTTGGATTCAGATGATACAAAGGGTGTCCCCAGTTTAGGGATGGCTTCCCCCACGACTGGGATTGTTGCCATTATGATTGAACATAGTATCTCTGTACGAACTCTGGGTGTAACATGCTTCCCCAATGCTCATATAAATGTAACAAGATGGGGCATTGGCCCTTGGGGTGATCGTACAAGAAAATGTTGCATTCATACATGTGATTGGAAGTTGAGCTCTTATTTTCCTCATCCCTTCTTTCCGATTGCCTAATGATATTTTGTCCTGCTTCTTAAATTGTCAAAACTCTATCTCCAATAATATTGATATATTCCCCACACTTTTTATGCATCCATTCCAGCACCTTATTGATCTTTGCCTCGACTTCCTCTAATGATTGTTGTATTGGAAAAGATGGTTCCTCCTCCTTAAGATAGGTTGATTTCTCCCTTTTGTGATTATGGACCTTTGTTAAGTTGAGATTTTCGTCTCATTGATGCTTTTCAACACTCTCCCATCTAACCATTTCTCCTTCTTCTTTTGCTACCCACTTAATAAGCTCTTGGAATTGATGGGTTCGTAGTTCATATAGTTGTCCTTGGGCATACATCCCTAGGGTATCTCTTGTTTCATCATGAAGCCCATCAATGATATGGTACATTAGCCTTTCTTCGGAGAACTCATGGCCTAGATAGTTGTTTAACAATGCATAATATCTTTCTAAGGCCATGTCCAAGGGTTCATGTTGTGCTTGTTTCCACTCCTGGATTTGTTTCCTCAAGGCCGACACTCTTGCATAGGTTTGATATCTTTCGTAAAAGGTTCTACCATTGTTGGCCAACGTCGTATTGAATTTGGTTTTAACGATCTATACCATACTTTTTCTTGGACAATGAGTGTCATAGGAAAGAGCTTGAGTTTTTGCCAACTGTTATGAATGTTGTTCCATGCACAGGCATCGTAGAAGGCTTGTAAATGTTGTTGCAGATCTAATTCATAGCCTCTTGAAAAATTGGGGAAGCTGTTTAAATTGAGCCTAGGTAGGCGACTCTCTTTACGATGCCTACGGGAGATTCGAACAGCCTCTTGTATTTGCGTTAGGCTTGTAGTGGCCAGTAGGGGTTCATCATCATCGAGTAAGTTGTGCTTTTGTGTGTTGAGAAAATGCTGCCTTCGTTTATATTTATAAGAAATCCCCACCTTGGATTGCGTACTCCAATCTTCATTGTCATATAATTCGTTGGTTCTCCAATGAATTGCCTCACTAGATGTGGCATTATTGTAGTCTTGTAGGAGAGGCATGGTTGTGAAATTGTGTGTGAATTTGTATGTGACTTTTTGTAATTACTTCTTCCTAAAAGATATATCATTAATTCTTATACAGCGACCTTGTATGATATAACTAATCTAGATAACTAGCACTATCCCTAGCAACGGTGCCAATGATGAGTGGTGAGGTACCCCTACACTCAACCATACAAATACGAGCATTTCACACATGATCCAGTCGAACTCCGCAGACAGACTAGTTGTGGTATTTAGACAGTTACTCCTAGATCGCAGTTCGCTGTCTTCCCACCTGGACTAGTATTAGCTTTGTCACGTATGGTTTAGTCCAAAGTGCCGTGTATGATGTGTTCCTACACTAATGCTACTCCTGAGGATGATGGGAAATAATATCAACTAAACTAGGAGAGAGAGAGAGAGAGTGTGTGTGTGTGTGTGTGTGTGAGTCTAAACTAGCCTAAGTGCGATGAGCATCCATTCCTCAATCATCCATCTTGGACCTTGTGCATGACTACCACTAGGATTACCAAATGCATGGCCTAGGTACGCTATTGGGTTACCAAGTAATCACACTTAAATGCTCATGATTAAGTCGTACTCATTCCGTGTTACTAGGAGATAAGGGTAGAGAGATATTAATGAAGAAAGAAGTAAATAACAATAACAATTAAATAAATAGTTAAGCTAAGTGGATGTTGCAATGATGAAGTAATCTCAATCTTTTTTGCCAGTCATGTGCATGTCTAAGTACGTCACACTCGAATAAGGATGCTGTACAATTACAATCATCACACTGGGGGCATGCACTGGGAGAAAAGGGTTGAGAGGAAAAAATGATGTACTAAAAACTATTGAAAACTTAAACTTCAAAAACTAACTACCAAATCTGTCTACCTCTTATTTATAGATGAGGAGACAGGCTGCGATATCACATACGCGATATCGTGGATGCGATATCGTAGCCAACAATTCATGACTCATCAGCTTAGGAAAACATTGCTTCTAAAATGGAAAAGTGAAGACATGCTCTCATATCAAAAGGCTTTGAAATTAGAAAAAATAATAAAAAATATATTGAATGTAATTTTAATAATAACATAAATAGTGCTGAAATAGAAGTGATAATTCAAGGCCAAAAATTGCCTCACTGCAAAGAGTTTGACTACCTAGGATTAATCCTCCAATCAAATAGTGAAATGACAAAGATATAAGAAATAGAATTGAGGTAGGATGGTCAAAATGAAGATAGGCTAGTGGTGTTCTATGTGATAAAAGACTACCAATAAAATTGAAGGGGAAATTTTACAAGACAATAATCTAGCCTACTTTCTTATATGGTGCTAAAGTTTGGGCATTACAAAAAGGCACGAATAACAAATCAATGTGGCAAAAATGTAAATGATTCAATGGATGCATAATGTTACCAAAAGAGATAAACTACATAATACAAACATTAGAGGAAAACTTGGAGTAACTTTTATTTCAAATAAGTTACAAAAATGGCAGCTTAGATAGTATGGACATGTAAAGAAGATTAGATAATGACCCTATAAAGAAAGGTTGTTACATTAGTGTTCCAAGAAAGCCACCAAAAGGAATATCAAAGAAGACATGAGAAAAAAATGATTAAAAATAGTTTGAAGAAACTACAAATAAACAAAGATCTAGCTCTTTATAGAGGCAATTAGTGAAAAAAACACTCATGTAGTTAATCCCATTTTTTTTTTTGGGACAAGGCAAGGATAATGATGATGATGATAATTTTTAAATGAAAAATTAAGTATGATATTAGAATAGTAAATGATCATGCTGGTAATTATGAAACTAACTTTTGTAGTTGTAACTTTGGTTCTATTCTATCCATGCTTTATTCAAGAGACTCATGAGTGGTGACTATTTAACTGAAGGAGTGTTCACTCTTTTCTGCATGTATAAGATATTTGTTCTTATGCACTCTAATAATTGAATTATGATTAAATAAATGAGTTATGGATGAAGTTTAAATTTTCTCATGCCTCATTATATTTAAGTAAAAAATTTTAGTAAGGTGCAAAAATTAGGGCTATTTTATGCAAGGTATAGTATTCTCTACTTTTAATTTTAGGCTTTAATGAAATGTTAGAGTGCCTAAAATTACAACATAGAGACATACAAATAAGAAAGGCTAAACATTCACTTCATGGAAGGCCAATCCATGGCTAATTAAACTACCATGTCTTGACACAAATAGGGCTTTCCTTTTCAACACAAAATGCCCATGAAAAAACACAAAAATCTTAACACTGTTATGCTGGAATTAACATGAAAAGTGCTTAGAACTAAAGAGCAAAAGGATCTCAAGTATTGACATGACTTGGATCTAAAAAATTCGAGGATATTCATAAGACATTTCATCTAATTTAGAGGCATGGATTAAGGTCTTTTTTAAAACATTGCATAGCCCATAAAATCTACAAGTTCTTCATCATTCTTCATATTAATCATATAAACCTCTAACAAATAGACTTGGCCATAAAGGGTGTAGAACTAGTATATAAAAAGGTTTAAAACATTTAAATAAATACTTTTAAAGAAAGGGGTTTCCTCTAAATATTCATACATAAACTTGAACATGAAACATGAGATTAAACTTCATAAAACAAAACAACTATAACATCTCTTGGATGCATGAACTTCAATACTTCTTGAGCAAATTGAAATTTAATTTTTAGGAATGATTGTGAGGATTATGAAATTTTTTTAAAAAATTGTAAGAATAAAATTATGATAATGTGTAATATGAGAACTAATTGTCAAAATTGTGTTCAAGAAAATTTTATGAAAGGGATTCATACCTACAAGAATGAGAGAGCAAGATATTCATGGAGTACTTTGAAATGGAAAGAAGATAAAATGATAAAAAAATTACTTTACAATACTAATCTTGTTTCACTTCATTGCTCCATTGTATTTTTACGAGGCCCATGCCCTCTATTTATAGGTGCGGTCATGGCCTAATAAAAAGTGTTACCTAAACTTACTTTTCCCTTATATTTTTCTAACTTCTCTTGGCTTTTTCTTGGTACATAATTTTTTACTTAAAAAATACATGACTACAACCATAATTTAAAAACAAAGATAAAATTTGAACATTGCAAAAAACCTAAAAATGCTTAACTAGTAAAGAATACAAAAGTATCAAATTTAAAAAGTAAATTTAATACATAGATTGAGAAGAGTATCCATTAAATATGATATATAGGAAAGTATAAAACATCAATTACATATTTAAACTATATAGAGTTTGAGAGGAATTTTTATTAAAATAAAAAGGATCATTGCTATCCTTTAAAATATTATATACAAAAGATTTTTGTATGATTGTTTGTTTGTTTGTTTTTTGTTTCTTAGGCTTACTTGTTTTTGCTCATGTGATTAGAAAGTTTTGTATGAGATTTTCAAGAACTTGTATGATGAAAAAACTTTCAACCAACAATATTAAATATGATAGGGTTGGTTGTAAATAAAAATCAAAGAATATAGTGATATGTTGTTCAAAGAGATGATGAAAGCAATTCTATTACCATTGCAACAATAATGAAAGAAAAAGAATTTTAAGATCTATTAGTTTTATCCACCTTTATAGAATATGCTTGCTTTTGTGAGAGGAACAAACAAAGAACATTCATTGCATGATGTAAACAAGGTATTTACTTTCATGTAAAATATAAAGTGATTAAATGTACTAATAATATAGGTATAAGTGGCAATATACTTAAAAAGGCAATGTAAAACATTTATTAAAAAAAAAAAAACTCTTAGATCTAGTTAGCTTCATAATTGTAAACAATTCAATCTTGCAACATGAACAATGCTTAAAAATCAATATAGTACATGGTATGCTATGTTGTATTTATTTGTTAAACACAGTAGGTAACTTCAAAGGCAATTGAGTGTTGATGTTATAATTTGGTTTTACATTTTATTGACAACTCTACTTATAGGATTTTGGATTTCAAATTATTTGCATGTGTATATTAACCTTACAGTGTTCACCAGAATCTTCAAATGAGATTTATTGTATTTGTAACCAAAATCAATTGTTAAATATATGATTAATGTGATCATTTTCTTGGGTTTACAAATCAATTACATTCTTTGATTGATTTCTACTTTTATAGTGCTCATCTTCAATTTAATTTTGGGTTTTACATATTTTGATGTGGTTACAATCTTTGACTATGTTAAGGTCATACATTATAGCATCATCATAGATATTTAGTTTCCTAATGCTTAACCTACCTTCTTATGCTAAATGTCTTCACTTGATATGTTCTCCATCTACAACTTCATGTTTCTTTAACTCAATTTTTGCTAAACTTCTCTTTATTCACATTAAGGAATTCATGCTCCACCTATTTCATCTATTTCTACATTAGCACCTCATGTTGCTTTTAAATGGTATACAACTCAATACTTCCTTACTTTCATACTTTCTTCCCTCTCATCTCTATTTACTTACAACTTCCTAACATTGCAACTTATTTGTTCCATACCTTCATAATTTCTTACTTTCTTCACTCTCATTTACAACTTACTTTCTTGTTACTTAACCGTACTCAAACATACACATCTTATTCCACATGCTCCTCTCTTTTTTCTTTTTTTTTTTCACCACGATTGTTTGAATTTCATGTATTTATCTTTTCTGAAACATTGTAACTACACATTCTAAAGGTTAGTATACACAAAAATATAACAACGTATCCTAATCCCAGCAGAAAAATTCTAACCAGTACGGCATATAAAATAGAATAAACAGTTCATTAGTGCGCCTTCATAGATGCAGACTCTATGCCACAAATTGGCACGTCTGAATTATAGAATATAACTTGATAAGCAGCTTCATCTTAAAAGGGATATCCAAATATCAAATCCATAAGACCACAATAAACGTGTGATTATTTTACTTGCAAAATATTTTCTGCACCACAGACCAACGCTGCAAATGGTCAAATCAATAATATGTGTAACTATATTTTAACATGCAAGAACTATGCCGATATGATTTTTGCTTTTACTTCAGACATTGTGGAATAAGATATAATAACACCACAAATGCTAACGTGGGCAGGGTTCGACAAAAATAGCCATAATGTATGCCATTTAAAGGAAAATTTATCTGCCAATCCCCGAGCATTAGCAAAACATGAAATATGCATTTTTCCAAATAAACTTACTTGCTAGCACAAGTTATCTTCAAAATCCTAAAATTAAAAAAATAAAAAATAAACAAAATCCATAAAGAGACCCAAAGAAACCAGAATTTCTTTCCATATTTCAAGCAATGCAGCGTCCCATATGTAAAATCCAATTAGAATGCATAAATAATTGTCATACAATCTTGAAGGAGACACATCCTATTCAAAGGCAACAGACACATTATGTAAACATTGTTCACAAACCGAATCGCTTCTAGAAAATAGTAGACACAAATATTACATATGTATATAACCTTCCAAATTTTTCATCCTTAACTTTAATTTTTTTTAAAAAAAAAAACATTGATAGCATAGTGCTCAACTATACAAGCACGAGTGTTCATTGGAAATTTTATTATTAGGTGCATAAAATGACTAAATTCCCTGGTCAATCAG
Organism: Gnetum montanum; assembly: GCA_015680685.1. Classification (NCBI taxonomy): domain Eukaryota; kingdom Viridiplantae; phylum Streptophyta; class Gnetopsida; order Gnetales; family Gnetaceae; genus Gnetum; species Gnetum montanum. The sequence continues at coordinate 1,063,220 of MNCI01009709.1, forward strand.
GTAATCTCCAAGCCTCTCAACTATCATATTGCATTCTCCAGGAGTTACTGGTTCATCATAAATTCCAAAGATAAGAGCACAGTTTGTCTTTTTGATTGTAACTCCAGAGGATCCCTGAAACACATTATCCAAGATATGAGAATGCTATGATGACAAAAATACTTGAAAAGGAGAATAATGATAGGTATTTTTCAGTCTGGCTATGCTCAAACACCAGGCGCATGCATTTAACAATTAGATGACACATTTATCAAGATTCATGCTTTAACTCAATGTAATGAGGTCTTAAGATTAGTGTTAAGAGCCTTGTCATGGAAACCAGGTCACAGGTTTGATTCCAATGGGCAAAGTTATGGATTAGAGAAAAAACGGTATTATAAATGTGCTGGAGCTATGTGGCCTTTGTTAAATTTGTTGTTCTAAAACATTATCTAAATGTATCATAAATTCTACACTGAATGACACAGTGAAATTTCCTGGTAAGATTGTTACTTGAAATATATCACTGAATGACAGGTCAAGAGAATTTCACAAGAACATAAAAATAACGCTTAGAAACACAGACAAAATGAATTAGCTATTCAAGAGAACTGGGCTTGAATATACTTGATTTGCTATTGAATTTACGCTACCTACGTTTATCCAATTGCTATGAAGCAGTAACAGGTTTTCCTTGGAGTTGTGCAATGGTTTTTAAATGTATGCAATAGAAGCTCACCTTCTTTCCTCTAATGACAGCACCAGGTTCTCCTTGGATGACCATGTACTTGGCTCCTCCAATGTACAGACCGCTTGGTGCAAGTGTACCTGGCTCGTTAAAATCATTCACAATGGCAGTGATTTCTTCCGGCTTAATCTGTAGTTACAAGGGAAAAATATGCCTAAAATCAACATAAACATAATCATAAAATTTTACCCAAAGGAGTAAAAAGGGATTAAATTTTCCTGGCTCATATCCCAAACACTATGTTTCCATTCAACAAAATTTGAAACGTAAATATCCTAATGCTGGACAAATTAAGGAAACACTTTGTTAAACGTCATTATGTCATCTATGTGTTCAAACACAAGAAGACATACGATCACTGCAGCAACTGTATTATCACTTAAAATTTTAAAAAAAAAATCCTGAAAAGGCAATCCATTTGTTAAATTTTCAAATACATCACTGCTATCACTGTACTGAATTTAATGGTTAAAAATTCGGATAACTAATCTCTGGTGGTCGTCACTTTGTTCCATGATCGCTGTCTGTCCAAGGTTAGTATCTTAATCAATTATGTAGTCATCAATTTTTAACCTATTTGATTCTGTTAGTCACCCCACAATACTTAGTTCTTCGTCTTCTACGTTTGATCCTTATATTTCCTGTTAATTAAAAAGATAATAAAAACCATTCAGAGGAGCTTTGGACTAGCTGATCAAGAAACAGGAAAGAACTAATGAGCTGCAAAATGATATCTATCATCCCAAAGACCCAAACCAATATAAAGATGCTATAACCCATAACATTTTTACTAGAGGGCTATACCCACAAACGATGCAGATATTAAGAAGATCCAATTTGACGAACAGTAGGGCAAACGAGAGATAACAAAATTCAAAACCTTGAAGAAGAATCCCATCCTGAAATGTAAATCATTGCAAGGAAATGAAACAAATACCGCAGGAAAAGTTTCACTCTGAGCCCAAACAGATCCTTCCTGGCCGATGATAGATGCAGCAGTAAGTCGGTTGCCACGGCCGAGGTCACACATGAGATGATCATCAACATAAGTCTGCCACGACATCTTTAAAACAATTTGTTCTTGCACAAAACCTGCACAGCAAAGATAGATGCTCTTCTTCTGCTTGGTTTCAGCTAATTTCGCAACCTCCCAAAACCTTAACCTTCGGCCAGTATACTAAACTACACCTGAAATTGCCCTTGCCCTTGCCCTGGCCTTATATATTTCAGCAACAGGATCATTTTACCAACGAGCATAAAATGGTTCCAGAGCATGTTTATTTGTCGGAATATGCGTCTTGAACTCTTAAGTAACTGTTTGTTCGTTTAGTAGGGATTTATGGTTAATTTGCAAAATGGAAAAACAGGAAGCTGCTTACATCTTACGCACAGCCAGATTGTGGGGCATGCCACACAACCACTTTTAGGACGGTGCAAACGTGGCAAATTATGAGCCCTGCCATTCGTATTGTAGCATTGCAGTAATACTGTAAGAAGAAAAGAAAAAGAAGAGCAAAAATCCAAAGTGTGTCCCAGGATTTTCATTCTTAAAAATGCTCCACTATTTTATTTTGACAAGATTTGGATAAACTAGACATCTTTGTTGCCGCTATTTGCAGAGCAATTCCATTCCCATTAATTAAGCAAGCTGAGTATCATTAATCTTCGATGAATACCTATTTGGTACCAGCCTGCTGCAAACTCCTATCACAAGGAGGGGATTTGAACGTGTAATGCACCAGAATCCACCCCTTAGAGTAAACAACCTTCAGTCCTTCAGTTGAGGCAAATTTTTGAGTGAGTAGTACAAAATCACCCTACACTATTAAGCCTCATTCAAAAGTGCTATCCCTCCATTTTCCTCATTCAAAAGTGCAATAATAATTGCATTTTCCAAGCCTCATTTATTTGTTAATGAATAAAATTATTCTTAGCAATATTCTTGGATGTAACTTTGAAGTTAAAAGGAAAAATAAATCTTTTATTCTTTCAAAAAATATTTGGAAAAGCTTAATGCAAACTATTTAAATGAATTCTTAAAATTAGAAACTAATTTTTCAAATTCCTTTTTTTATCCAAATCATAGAGGCTAGAAGCCTCCTTCCATGTAATCCATCTATCATGCAAACATAGACAAGAAACTACAATGATACCAAATTTACTCTAAGTGGTACATAATCTAGATTAATGAGTAGTCTAAGATCCTTCAATAAAAGAAACCCACCATAGGCTAATTTGCTTAAGCGTATCATTTGAAACTATAATATGATTGTAATTTTAATACTTACTAAGCTTGCATCATGTTTTCAAAATTTGGTTAAGAATTGAAGAACTAGGAATAGAAATGACCTAAAGAAAAAATAAGACAGTAAAATAATTATTAGAATACTAATTATTAATATTTTTAGTTTTTTCTTACATAAGTTTTTGCTTAAAAAGAACATCTAAACATCATCTTCATCAATGCATTTTGCAATCCATTTTATTGAGAGAGAAACACCTTGGTTGTAATAATGATGAGGTTAAGTCCTCTATCTTTCTTACTATTAGTGCAAATATTTGAAAAAACTCTAGAAAAGCTTTTTCTATGTTGATAAAAAGACCAAAGAAATCGGTGGATAATTCAATCAATTCTACCATAAGAAGCTTTTGTAGGAGTCCATCATCATTATCCTAACCTTGTCCCAAAAAAAAAAAAGAGTTGGCTACATGAGTTCTTTTTGGTCATTCATCTTTATGAAGAGTTAGATTTTTGTTTATTTGTAATTTCTTCAAATCATCTTCGATCATTTTTCTTGAAATAGTAATGGAGCAACCTTTGTTTATGGGTTCATTGTTTGATCTTCTTTGTATATGTTCAAACCATCTAAGCTATCATTTTAGCAGCTTATTTGAAATAGAAGCTAGTAGAAGCCCAACAATTGGAATAATAAACATGAGTAGATTAAAGTATATGCTTAATAACTAAAACTTTGATAGCAAGGATGAGCTCTTTTTCTTCTATTTATCAAGCTTCTTTGTAATTTTGTTAACTACGGAATTCCATAAAATATTCAAATTAAGCTTACATGAAAAAGATACTCTGAAAACTTTGAAGATTAAATCTTTTTTCAGGATTTTTCAAAGTTTGAAAGTACCTTGCTCATCAATATTATCAATATAATAAATAATATATTTTTGCCAATTAATACAAGAGGTAGATAACATGCTAATGAGCAGTAGGTATCCCCTATGCCCAACCATATGAATCACAAGCATTCACTAATGATTTGATTGAATTCTGAATGTGGGCCAGTGCAGGAACATCTCATGGGCATGGCATGGAAGGAAACATTTGCTTCACATTAATGAACCAAGTTATGAATTGTTTACATTCGATATTGAATGTCTATACTAGGTTTTATGGCTCTTGGTAGTCACTCATTCATCTTGTCAGGTTCTCAACAATAGATTGTTGCTTAGTGAATTTGCTCCTAAGAACTTCAAGTTTCATGTTGGTTGTCTACAACTTTTGTTTTTTCTCGTTGTGGAGCTTGAATTTTGCCTTGTAAAGAAGGTAGGAACTAGCCACCTAGTTCTCCAATTTGGACCCTGGCCTCCTTGCTAACAGCATTACTAAATTTGCATAATAGAGGTTTGCAAGCTCCATATACTCCATCATCTCCTCGATTTGCAACTCTTTCAGGCATATTTTAGCTTTGTTAAATGTATTTAGTCTATTAAAGATGAGTTGCCATATGTCACCTCTTTATTGGAGTTGCTGGAGGACCTCATTCATCTGTGCCTTTGTTAATTTAATCTCCTTCTCATTGATCTTCTTGAGTAGCCCTAGTTAGATGATGTAGTAATTTTTTACATGTTCAAACTTCAGGGTCTCATTCTTTCAAGTGGCTACCTTAATTGCAATCTTGTGGCAAAGAGTGTGGACTTCCTCCATTAAGAAATTGTGATCTTTAGCTGCTAACCTCCTTAGGATTAAGTTCACCATGACGAGTTTCTTCTGCTTCTGGTGTATTAATTTGACCAATTACTCTTTTTGTTATTTAGCATTGTGCAAGTGGTGATTATCTTTCATGAGGACTAAGTTCTCCTTCTAGACCTTTAAAAAGTCCTTGTTAATGTTGAAAGTCATAGCTTTTAACAAGGATGCATCGAAGATCGTTGCCTCTTTTATGTTCTCAACCTATTGGAGTTTTAGTTGAAGTTGTTGAAAAGCTTCATCTCTAGTAAGCTCAAGTCTGAGAATGGCAAGGTTAGAGAGATGAGCTCATAACTCAACAACTTCAAGGACCAACCATCAATTGGCTACAATGGCCTCCTCAAGTTATATGTTGGTGATTAGCAACTTGCTCATTATCTCGAGTAGCTATGACTGGTTCACTATGATATCATCCAAAAGATCAAAGATCTCTAAAAGCGGTTGCCTAGCTCCATCTAGTCTTTCCAACACCTCCTCATGTTAGATAGTGCTCATCCAAGCACTCCCTGATCTTGCAAACATATGCATGTCCATCATGGCGGTAATGTTGGATATGGCCATCATAGGAGCATTTAAGGCTTTAGCTATCCTATCATCCACCACCTTCACTATTGTCTCTTGACCTTTGTGCTACATCACCAAGATGATCGTCTCCTCATCTTCTTCCAACATGACAAAGAAGGTTGTGGCATTTCCTGAAATTTCAGGAAATGTTTGTTCAAGAATGGACATTGTGATCTCTTAGGTACTTCGAATGGTTCTTGTGTATGCTTAGTTTCTTTAAGTAAAGAACAATGGGGTAGCCTCACTATCTAGCTAATTGATGGTCCTTACAATCTCATTTAAGTGGCTCATGGGTAGATAGTAGATAGATGGCTTCCCACCACCTACAAAACTTTGTTGTTCCTACAACTACTACTCTCTAAGCTTCCTTAGTCATTTAGCAATTGCAAGCATCTCTAGTGTAGACTCTGGAGCTGTAGGTGATGGTGGTAATGGCTACTCCTCCTCTTGCAACTTGGCTACTATCTTGTCCTTCATCATCTCTTGCCAAGATGCAATAGAAGCATGGTAGATCACATCATTATAGTAGCGAGATATGCCTTCCCTTTTACACAATTTGTGAATGAGACATTGAAAAGATAGTATTTTCCTTTCCTTCTCATTTTCCTTAAAGTGTTTTTTGATCTATAAAAAAATGAGGTGGGGAAGGTTAACTAGGAACTTCCCGCTTAGAGCAATGCATGCTTAGGTAGAGAAAGTAATGACTTTACTAGGCCACACCATTAGGTTTAGGTAATAAGCCATGATTTTGAAGTATGCTTTCTTTGCCTTGGTGAGAGCACTATACTCCTTGAGACTTACCCCATAGCATTGCTATACCAATTTATTTTTTACTTCTGGGTGTTCTTGTGTTAAGATTTTAGTTAATTTTGTCATAGTTTCTAGTAAACTTAGGGCCTCTATAATGGCCTCAACCGAGTAGAAGATGGTGATGTAGTTGATTTTTACCAATGCATCTCCTTGTTGGTTGTTCTGGAATAGGTAGGTCTTCTCCATGTACTACTCTTTGTTGTTGGACAGAATGGGCTACATGGGAGACCCTTGTAGTTATGTACAAACCTCACCTAGTGCCAACTCTAAGAAGGATCCAAAGTTCAACTTTTGAAGAATAGAACTTTGGACCTCCTTGGTCCTAATCTTCTCCAAGTAGGCCTCTATGAGGATGACCTCTAGGCTAGGCCTTGGTCTTGGAGCCTCATGCTACCTAGACTGGTTAATTTCTATGGTGGAAATTTATCAAACAAATCTCACTTTGGGCTCCTCTTAAAGAAGTCCAGTGGCATGAGTTTCCATAGCTACTTATTCATGGGGTTGTTGTGGTTGTTGTTGTTGGTCCCTTCCTCCTCTCAGTCACTTCTTCCTAGGTTGCAAAGGCCCTCTCACCTATGGTCCTCATTTTGATATCATTTGAAATTACAAACATAGCCCCTGATTAGCTTTTTACTTTATAACCCTAAATTATTTTGATACCTTTCTTGTTAGATTTAGTTATGCTTAGTTATGGAGTGTTAAAGTTTGACCATTGAATGCTTGTTTGTGATCTTGGCTAGGTGTATTATTTAAATATTATTTTATTAATCAGCTATCAAAGTTTGTTTATTAGGTATAACCCTTTAAGATAAGTAATTTAATATTATTTTTATGGATTAACCTTGGGAAGTTAGAAAAATTTTGCAAAATTTTTCTCCTAGAAATCAAAGGTTTGTGTCCTCTATGATGTAGAGCTTACATTTGGTAGCATGAGGATCAAAAAATGGAGGAAAATAGATGAGTAGTTTGAAAGTTATGGTGCTTAGAAGGTTCTTGGGCTTCGAAAAATGGCAAAAAATCCTTTTGTTGTTTGTAAAAATGATGTAGAATGAGCTAAGTATTGCCCATATTTATAGTATTTTTGAGCTATGTTGATGGGGATGCAACGATGTAGCTATTCTTAGCAAAATTGCATCTTATAAAATGGAGGAATTTTGGATGATTTTTGAGATGAAACAAGAGCCCAATGGAAGCCAAAAAGATGTAGAATGATGGCAACAACATAGAAGAGGGTGATATTGCTGTAGGAGAAGAAATTTGAATAGATTTAGATGAATGTAGGATGCCAAACGAAGATAAAACTAGATGTTCAAATGAAAGTTGATGAGATTGATTGCAGAAATGACTAATGGATAGGAATTTTAACTTGAGGTAGATCAACGAGAATGCAAGTGTGTCCTTCCCAAAGCAAGCTTAGGCATTTGATGCTCTTACATGCCCTTATCACAAGGAGTCTACAAGCACCAAGGATGATTGATGGTCATTTCAAGTTAAAATACATATCCAAGAATGAATCATCTTAGGATTATATGATTATCATAACAAATACATCAATTAACAATAATATGAGGTAGTGGGGTGGTATGTTATGAATTGAGAATGATGGGAGAGAGAGAATGGTAGGTGATCTACATCTAGATCACATGAGAAGCTTGTGAAGTTTGTGTTTAAGATGATATGATATCATCCCATTCTCAATCAAAACCAAGTCTATTCCACTTGCAATGACTTTGCATTGACATACCCTTTTTCTTCGACCATCATGAGTTCATGACAATTCCAAAGGACGACCACCACTATAAGAGAAGAAGAAAAGAGAAGCAGGAAGGAAGGATCTTAGTTAGAGGGATGCCTTCAAGCATGGGTAACATGTCTTTCTAGCTTCATAACTAGTGCTTGTAGCTCATTATTATGTCTAAGGGGTATGATTTGAATTCCTATTTGTTGTTTTTTTCTTTCATGGAAACCACATCATGCAAAGGCATGCTTCTTGGTTTTTGGTCGATAAGAGGAGTGGTGATATACCAATGGAGAAAAATCATAAAACTCGAGAAAGAAGTTAAGAAGAGGATACGACAAGTCCCCTTGTAGTCACACCCTTTTCCATTTCTTCTTGGTCCATTCTAAGTCTATTAAGTATCAAGAAAATTGGTTACTTTTAGTTGTAATGTGGAAGGACCTCATGCTTCCAAAATGTAGAGCTTCCCTAGAACAAATGGAAGGGATGGATGTTGTGGATCCACTAACTAATATCATTAGAAAATTGACAATTTATTAATAGAGGATATAATTCAGAGATGAAATTTTCTCCTTTAGTAAATCAATCATGACATTTATAGTTTCATTCTTTAATTTCTAGTCTTAATAACAGTAATGACAAATCAAGGATTCTCTATAAAATAAGCTAAGATACTAAAGAGGAGAATGAAAGAAAAGGAAAAATATATAAAATAATTAATAAAATATTCAAGAAAATGAAAAACATATGAACAACGGTGTAAAATAAAAAAAAGGTGAAAATTGGATTAGTTCTCACAAGATGTTAGTATGAATGACCATCTCCCCCATGATTGAGTTGAGAGGAGAAGATCCAAAAAATGGGGCATGCTTGCCCTTTCTCTAAGGTGTTAATGTTGGTGGTTACTCTAGGTTCCAAGAATGATTTCACTTGTTGGGTGTTGACTAACAAATGTTTCTTTAGGCTTAATGGATGATAATTTATCATAGCATTAGAAGAAAAAGTTGTAGAAATGATGTAAGGTCCTTTCCATAGCATTTGAAACTTAGTACATTGTGGTACATGCATGGGGTTCCAGTAAAGGACCTTATCACTAGGTTGGAATTTAGCTTTTCTTATTTGTGCATCATGACATTATTTCACATGTGCCCTATGCATTTTATTCATTGTCAAGGCTACTTGTCGATTCTCATTCAGCACATTTAGTATCATTACGTGTTCTCTTTGTGCTAGAGTGAGGTCAACATTAAGCTCACATGCAGTTGAAAGGTTACAGAGCTCAACTTGAATTAGAAGTATTGGCTATTTCCTATACACCAATTCATAAGGAGAGTAACCTATAAGAAGTTTCTAGGTTGATCAATAAGCCCAAGGAGAATCATTTAGTTTCATACTCTAGTCCTTCCTATATCAACTAATGGCTCTTATTAGGATCCTAGTTATCTCCTTGTTAGTGAATTTAACTTAATCGTTAGCTTGGGGGGTGATAAAGAGTTATTATTTGATGTTGAATCCCCAAGTGTTGCATTAATTTTTGAAAAGTAGAACCTGTGAAATGGATCCCATTATTAGAAACAAGTGTCCTTGGCATACTACAATGATGTACACCTTCCCATTAGACATGGGCATGATAAATCCCATGAAGTTAATGCCCTAAAGGTCAAAGGACTCCAATGATTGGATCCACTACTGAGCCCTTCCATTAGGCATGCACCATTGCATCAAGCCATCATCACAAACCTTATAAAGGCTACCTTGGACTTCCATCTAGTGTTTAGGTTAGTGAGAAACTATTGTTTCTTCTTATTATCCCATTCTATTAGAGTTTCCTGAGTGAGAAGGTAGAAGAAAAAATTCATCATATGAGTTGATACCTTTGGAAGCTTAAACATTAAGGGATTTAGTAAACATGAGTTCATCTAAAAATTGATAAGATAAAGGCTCCTCATCCTCTTTATTATCCCATCATATCTGAGACAAGTGATTGATGACCACGTTTTCTATTTCCTTCTTATCAACCATTATAAGATTAAACTCTTGCAAAATCACTAGTCATCATATGACACAAGGGCTCATTGCTGGCATATTCATTAAGAACCTAATGGTACTATGATTAGTGTGTACAAATATTTTCTATCCAAAGATATAGTGCTTAAATTTTTTTAAGAAGTATACCATTGTCATGAACTTCTTCTCAGTGATGATATAATTTAGCTGTGCACCAACAATGCTTCTTCTCATACAATGGATATAATATGAATGTTTTTGATCATCCAATTATATGAGCACTTCTTCTAATGCATAACTAGATGCATTTGTCATGATGTGGAAGGGTATGGACTAATTTAAAGCACATACAATAGGAGTTTCTATGATCTTTTGATTTAATTGCTGGAATGCATGATCACATTCCTCAGTACAATTAAAGGATGCATCCTTCCTTGTTAGCTCCACTAGTAGCTTGACATTTTTGAAGAAGTTCTTGATGAAACACTAATAGTAACCAATGTATCCAAGGAATGACATAAGGTCTTTTACTATTTTAGGTTATCTAGTGATTCCTTGGATGACCTGTACTTTCTCTAGCTCCACCTTGATCCATTTCTCAAAAATTTTATGTCCCAAGACTATGCCCTCTTGGACCATCAAATGGATTTCTACCAATTGAGCCTTAATTTTATCTCCATGTAGCACTTTAGCACTTACTTGAGAGGGTCCAAGGCTTGCTTAAAGTTGGTACCATAAGTGGAGAAGTCATCCATGAAGACCTCTACATCGCTATCAATTTGCTACTAAAAAATGCTAAGATCCAGACATTGGAAAGTAGCAAGGGTCATGCAAAGGCCAAAGGGCATCTTTTTGCATATAAAAGTTCTCGAGGGACCTATGAAGGTTGTTTTGGCCTAATCCTATGGTGCTATCTGGATTTGGTTATAGCCACTATAACGATCTTGAAAACTATAGTAACCATGCCCTACAATAGTATCCAACACCTAGCCCACAAATGGCACTAAAAAATGATCTTTGAAAGTTGCCATATTTAATAGCCTATAGTCTATGTAGACTCTTCATTTACCATCTTTCTTTGGTACAATTATGAGTGGGATAACTCAATCATTCTACATAATGGGATAAATGAAGCCCTCCTTAAGAAGTTATTCAATTTTATCCTTAACAAGTTATTTAAGCTTTGGATTTAATCTTCTTTGTGGCTACCTTTTTGATTTCATGGAGGAGTCTATGTACATTCGATGTTGGCATATCTGTGGATCTATCCCTATGAGTTCATGATATGACCAGGCAAAGGCTATTGGCCATTTGGGGTTGAGCAAGGTTGGCATTGATAATTACTAGCTTCTCATTATCAAGAAAAGCATTCTCTAGATTAGCCAGTAAAATTTTGGGTTCAAAGGACTCCTGCTTGAATTAATGTGGGACCTTCAACTCTTCCCAATCCATCTTAGTCTATGCATGGGAAAGTTGGCTATGGATATACTCTATTTCATTCATATTATCAACATAAGCACTTACAAGGATTTTTGCTAGTCCCATGCATATTTTTGAGTTTGTTCTAATATCTATTATCAACCACTAGGTATCTTCTTATTTTGTGGCTGCTGCATATAGGCACTTTTGGACATTGGATGCCTCAGCATACTTATTACATGTTGTGATGGATGTGCTTTGCATGATCCATGTTCTTTGCATGCAATGGCACCTTGTGTCACTTAATGTAATGTATGTAACTTGCTTCTTCTCTATTTTTGCAAATTCATTTACCTTGGAAATTTCCAAGTAAAGGTCTCTGATTCCCATCTTAGCATTAATTGTGCTAAGCCAAGCCCTTTCCATGATAATAGGGAAGTTCCCCATGCAAATATCCACATGGATCAATAAGAAATCTACTAGGTAAGATCACCCATAGATGGTGGTTACGATGTCCTCCACTAATTCTAAAAGGACAATGATGGACTAATCTGCAAGCTCTAGTCTAATGTTACATTTCTTTAATAGAGACAAGTTCCAAGTCTTGTATATTTCTTATGACATCAGGTTCACTCTAGAACTTGAGTCTAATAGAGGCTTACAAATAGATAATGGGATTTTCAGGATCAGATCATTTCTTGGAAAGGTGGCCAACCTTAATTTAATTAATGACCACATGGATCAACATAACAGTATAGATATTAGAGGATATTTTGTTTGAAGGATACTTAAGGGTAGTTTCAGAAGTAGTAGATGTAGGGTTAACAACCATAGGTGTATGTGGGCGTTTCTATGAACTATTGATTTTGAAGAAAGCCCTCTTATGAGACTTCTACTCATAATCATTTAGATAATTATCCATATGCAAATTAACTATCATTGTGGCATTACATTGCTATGGTTGTGAGGGAATTTCTTCTTGCATAGGTGAAATAGGTGATAAAAAATGGTATTAGATGGTGTAGGGTTGGGTGAGGTATATTAAGAAGGATAAGTAGAGGGTGGATTTGGTCATAGAGTATAGATTAAATAATATTCTAGAGGGTAGTTTTTTTGAGAAAAAGGAGTGTGGCTAATAGAGCCATGAGGAGATATGGATTGATGGATATAATATCCATAGGAATTTGGCTACCGGTAAGGGTACTACTATCATGGTGGTGGTAGCCCACACGACTATGAGTTTTGCCATTGTTGATATTATTCTTGAGGTTGAGGTGGCTCTCCACTTGGATAATATTGTGTCTAGTGGAACTATTACCTATAACTACCTTGAGGATAAGATAATATTATGGGTGGTTGCTTTCTTGCTAGTTTTGGATTTAATGCATACATCCCAGATTCTTGTAGATGTGACACTATAGGACAACATCCTTTCGGATATTCATATTGGCAAATGACACGTATCATTATCTTTTTCCAAATATAAAACCCCATCAATCATTGCAACCTTATCTTTGTTTTGAGAATATTCCCTACCTACACCTCTTTATCTCCTTTGATCTTTATTGCTACCCTGCTTTGTTTTCTCCTCCACTATTTTAAGAGCATCTTGGAACTTTTCATCAAAGGAGTCTAACATTTTATTTATTTTAGCTAATATTTCAATAACAGATTTCTACATCGGTGAGATCTTTCTTTGCACCACTTCATCTACTAGTGCTTCCTCCTCTCAATCATAAAAATGTACCTCCCTCTTGCAGATGGAGGGATCCCTATTATATTCCTATGCACTTTCTCATTTTTCCAACTTCACTTTTTCTTGGCCACTTGTTTGATTAGCCTGTGTATCTAATCAACTCTCATCTTAGAAAGTGTGCCTTAGGTGTAGATCCCAAAAGTTTTCCTTATTTTTTTTAGAGCCCATCTATGATGTGGTGAAGCTACTCCCTTTGAGAGAATCCATGGCTTGGGCATTGGTGCAATAGAGAGTAGTACTTGCCTAGGGCCACATCTAAGGATTCATGATTTCCTTACTTTCATTCTTAGATCTGCTTCCTTAGGTTACACACTTGGGAGTATATTTGATAATTATCATTGAATAGCTCAAACATGGTACTCCACCTACGAATGGATTTCAATTCCAAAAACTAGTACCAAGTTTTTGCCTCTTTGATGAGTGTCCTTGGGAATAGTTTAAGCTTTTTTCATTTGTTCTCAATGTTCTATAAGGCACATACATCATGAAAAACTTACAAGTGATGCTGAGAATCATTATTATATCCCCCTTTAAACTTGGAGATATTATTCATATGTAGCCATTTAGGCCTACTATCCTTTTGGTTCCTAGTGGGAACTCTAACTACTTTTGAAACATTCAACATGTTTCTAGTGGCTAGAAATGGTTCATCATCATCATTATATCCATAGTCGTCCCTATTAAGATCATTCTTCCTTTGGTGAGTCCTACTCTTCCTCCTTTTTCGGTGATGCTCTTGTTCCTTTCTTTATTGGCTCTCATCTCGATTCCTATTATCATGATGGAACATCCTATCATCTCCATCTTGATCCCATTAATCCCTATCTCTCTCTTTTTTGTAGCTCCTCTTATTAGAATTTGATGATGAGAAGAATGGTGAAGGTGGAGGGCTAGAACAATGATGCCTTCTAGTCTTTCTCTTTTGGTCCTTGTTATGATCCTTCTTCTTATCTTTTTCCTTCTCTTTGTCATTCTTCTTGTTCTTAGATGAACTAGGAGGCTTATCTTTTGAGGTTTCTTGACCTTTGAACCCTATCTTTCCTTCACTACGATTGTCTAAGGTTGACTGCAACCATTGGTGAAAGGTGTCCTTCTCAAAGAAAGGAGGAGAATTAGTGTATTAAGAGTGTCCAAGAAAGAAATCCTCACCCTCTGTTTGTGGCTATAGGAATAATGGTGTTAGGATTCATTTATTCTTGGAGGCTTCATAACAAGCCTCCATGTCTTTATCTTTTTAGAGTTGCACTTTTTTAGGATAAGAGTCTCTAGAGATTTGCTTCGTGGTTTCATACTTAGGCCCTACTACTTCAATGCACAATCTCATGAGTTAGGTCATGAGCATAGTAGGAATGGATTGATAAGGAGGTAACATAGTGATATCATCCACATCTCTCTAGTGTAACTGCTCTTCCTAGTGAAGAATAAAGGTGAATTCCTAATAATAGGAATTCAAACAAGCATAGACAACTTTCAACTGTTGAGGCTTCTTACTAGTAGTCCTCTGCATCCTTTCCTATTGCCTATTTGATTTGTTCCCATGCGGTGAGGATTCATTCTTGTGAGCATAAGTCATTTCAATCATGTGTCTTAAGTATGCCTTAGAATAATGTTGTTGTTGTTATTATTTGATGGATGAGAGATCGTTTGTTATGTTTCCTAACAACACTTGTGTATGAATTTACAAGTTAATAATATTTTATGCATTTAGCTAAAGTAAGTCCCTGGCAACAATGCTAATGATGAGTGATAGGTATCCCTTAGACCCAACTATACAAATCACAAGTGCTCACTAACGATCTAGTTGAATTATGTAGACTTAATTATCTAAGTAGATAATATTCTTAATAGTAAGTCCTAATGTTACAAGGTCATTGACTTCTAAATCCACACTTGTATCTAATTGTACGTATGATTAACTATTGTTAAAACATATGAGATGTGTTTTTATAATTATTTTATTATTTTCTTTTCTAATAACTAGATGATTGATAAAAATATAAGAATTGGATTAACTAAATAATTAACTATTTTATTAACTACTTATCTTAATGTGGAGTATCCTCTTCCATTTACCATATGCATCTTGAACTAGTATTAATGTTGCTAGGTTACTAAGTAGTTATTACTGGGCATACCAAATATCCACTATTGGGATTATGAAGTGTTAATACGTTATGCTTAAATTGGTTGTACTCATGTGTTTATGATTAGTTTGATTAAATTGGTTGAAGAACATAAATGTAAAGTGTTGAATAGAAATAGTAAACTAGTCTAAGTGCTATAATGGATGTAGGAAATCTCAATTGTATTGCTGATCATGAAAATGTGTCCAAGTGCACAAGCGCTCAAATAAAACTCTATACAATCTCATATATCTATATTGTGGGAACTCAAAGGAAAAATATTCTATCTTTGAAAGAAGAAAATTGTAAGGCTTCAATTAAGACCAAGATCAAAAGGTGTTATAAATGTAAGGGGTAAGTGCATTTATATAGGCACTTACTACATCAATGTTGATGTATCTACATTAACACATCCTAACATGCATCAATATGGATATGTTGATAGGGTTGCATTGATGGGCATGTGTCGATGTAGCCTATCTTATTAATTGTTCATGACATGTCATAATCCTCCACTCTAGCTAATAGAATATTGATATGTTACGTAGGATTGTTAATCATAGAACATAGAATCATCTACAATGTGCATATTAAGTAGTTGTATACATTAAGTATTGACAAACATTTTCTTAATGGTTTTTTTGTAGATCATAGTGTAAAATATGCTAAAGAAAGTCTATTGCAATAATAAAAAGATAAGAAGCTAGAGAGCAACATTGAAGAATTACTAAAGAGAAAAGAAGAAACTCAATTCAAAGATTGTAGCAACTTGAACATTAGCATTAGTAATCAGGGTATGAACAAGATGAATAAAATAATTACCAAATACTAGTTTACAGAAACAAAAAGTAATAAAATTCCATCTAATCATGTCATAAGCTTTAACATAATCTAACTTAATAAAAGTAATATCCTGGTTAGTATTATAAGCCTACTGCATTCCATCCCATGATGCAATAGCATTATTTAAGATATACCTAATTTTAATAGAATGTGTTTGCATAGGTCTAATAATATTTTCTATAATCTTCTAGATTCAAAAGTCATGCATTTTGCTAGAATTTTATAAATATTATTAAGAAAAATAATAGGTCTTTAGTTACTAATATTTTGAAAATATCCATTCTTAGAAAGAACACAAATCACATATTTCTTAATATTTTTATCAACAGAAACTTTTTTAATAGCTTCTTAGAAAACAAGAAAGAGTTTATTTTTAATAATGTCATAATGCTTCTTAAAATATTTAATTGGAGAAGCATCAAATTTTGAAGCTTGACCATTTGATGAGTGGTGAGATACCCCTACACTCAACCATACGAATACGAGCGTAGCATGCGCGATCCGGTCGAACTCCGTAGACTAAGTGCCTACACGCCCCATGGAACACTTAGGGCTAATTATTCGTTGTCTTCCTAGAATTACTTGTAGTTGTCATGATGTATGGTTAAGCAAGTCTGAGGTATATGATTTTTATATCTTTTTATGTTTTATGTATCCTATGCTAACAAGGTGAAGGGTTGAGAAACTAATTGCTAACTCTAACTAATGAACTAAGTCTAAATTAACCTAGCATCAGCATTTGTTCCCACTTACCGTACACACCCTGAATCGATGCAACCGTGGCTACCAAATGCTAATCGTTGTTGGGATCACCACGTGTAATGCACGTGCTCGAAGTGGTCATACTGAGGCACTTAACTAGGAGGAAAGGGTTGAGAGAATCTAATCTAGCCTAAGTGTGATGAGCATCCGTTCCTTGATTATTCGTATACATCCTTAAATGCTTGTAATCAAGTTGTACTCATTTCGCATTAAACAACAAGTAATAAATAACAATAATAAAATCCTATTCCATGCATTAAAAGGTTTATCCAAAAAGCTTGTCTTTATTGTTGTACACAAACTTGTGTTTAGGTACAATGTTTGCTTGAATAAAGATCTGTTCACTTTGGGACTCCTACTACGGGCACATGGAAAATATTCTATCTTTGGAGTGATCAATCTGCCAGAGTTTCCCTACTCTCTAACCTAGGATGAGGAAATAAGGGAGAGCTGCCTCTTATTTATAGATATGACGGTGCACCGAGATATCGTGTACACGATATTGCGGGGGATACAATATCATGTCGGATGCGATATCGCGTACGCGATATCATGTCCCATCAAACCCCCATGACTGAATGAAAACGTGTTCTCGAGTTCCTTACAATAATATTGGGAAGGTATGGGATTATTGACTCAAATGAAACTAATGGGATGACAGGTGAATGGATCATCATTACAAGACACAACAAAACTGGTGTTCAGGACAACAAGGGTGAATACCTTATTACATTGACATCATGCCTCATTTGGCAATTGAGAAAGAGAGAGAGAAAAAAGTGTTACTGCTACCAACGCCAAGATTGCACCTTTCATTATTCATCCGTAAGTGCATTATCGATCTTGCTCCTTGCATAGCTGCTTTAGTGTTGCTCCATTCCAAGTGTTCCTTCCAGATCCAATCTGTTGTTGCATTATTTCCATTTGCACATACAACATAGTCTTATATTAGCAAGGGTAAATGAATCATCATGTAATTGATACCTTGCTGCAATGTAAGTCCATTGGCTAGGTTGTGGTATGGCTGATATGGATATGGAGATATAATAATGGTGACTACTGAAGGTGTAGGGGTTAGGAAAAAATTGAAAAAATCGAGGCTAGGAGAAAATCGAAATCAGGCCCCATACCCCCATGACTAATCACGAACCTCCGATAGCGTTAGAATAGAAAAAGAAAAGGAATAAGAAAGATAGATAAAAAGGCAAAACTATGACATCGATGAAATGGATGTCAAGATGGAAATGAACAAAATAAAATGGATTGCAAAAATGTTAAGGGAAAGAGTTTAACTGGTGCACCAAATAGGAATGTTAGTGGGTCCTCCCCAAAGCAGGCTCATGCCCTTAATGCCTTGACAATCCCACATTCAAAGAGTCCATAGGCTCTGGGAATGTCATTTGGAACAAGGATTAAAGTCTTAACCACAAGAATTTACCTAAAAGAAAACAATTCGTCAACCAAAATATATACTAATGATACAATTGTCAATGAGGTGAACAATGGAGAGAAGGGTGGAGAGAAGAGAATGGAATGGAGTCTCAAGAACAAGATGGTGTACAGCCCCTTGTGTATTTCATGATTAATGTGACTTGG
>MNCI01009709.1:1082865-1105226 GCA_015680685.1 Gnetum montanum
AATTGTAAGGGAGAGATCCGCAATAATGAGCGTTTGTTTGAATTTCGTAGAAGTGCCCAACTTCTCCCCATTGATGTTTTAAGGTTGAGGGGTGGAAGTTGGCAATGCTAATATTCCAATGTATCTATGCCTTCGTTGTTAGCATGAGTTGTACCCCCAATTCGTTCTATGCATATTTGTCGGTTGCTCTTTCGACTAGCTGTTAACCACGAGGTGTCTACTACTTGTTGTGTGGTTGCTACATACAGGCATATTTGTTTCAAAGTATCAAGGGCACACCTATTGCATGGAGGCATTTCCTCCATGTCATCACCTGATGAATCACTGTATGTGATGCATGGAACTTTCTTCTTCTCGATCTTTCCATAGATTTTTATCTTAGATATTTGCAAGGAAAGATCACGGGTCCCTAGGTACGCATCTACTGTACTTAGCCATGGCCTTCCCATTATAATTGGGAAGCCCCCTTCATTGTTGTTGTTGACTTCAATCACCAGGAAGTCAGCTGGGTAGGACCAACCACACACAGTGGTAATAATGTCCTCTACCAATCCCAAGGGAATGGTGATGGACTAGTCTGCCAGCTCTAGTTGGATGTTGCTCTTCTTAAGTTGGGGTAGGTTCTAGGCTTGATACATCTCTCGTGAAATTAGGTTGACTCCAAAACCTGAGTCAAGAAGAGCCTTATGTGGTTTGTTCCCGATGATTTGTAAATAGATTAAGGGACTTCCAGGATTAGTTAGTTTCTTGGGAAGGTGGCCTACCTTGAACCAATCGGTTACGGTATGCGTTAACATAACCATATGTGTATAGCTCTGTTGGACTGAAGGGTGCTTTGAAGTGTTAGATGGTGGAGGAGTGTACATGGGCTCAACCGCTTATTGGTGCTAGAGTTTGTCTAGGCTTTTGGTTCTGAAGTAAGGTCTTTTCTTTTTACAGTTGTCAGAACCAGCAGCAGGTTGANAGAACTACCTTGGGTTACCTTGAGGATAAGGTAACCTTTGGGGTGTTTGCCGTTGGTTAAGTCTCGGAGTAAGTGCATACACCCAGACTCCTGTAGATGTGAGATGATTGGAAAACATCCCTTAGGATGATCATAATGGTAGATCTCACATCCACCATCATCGTTTGTATCTGAATCCAAGACTTCATTGGAGATAGTAATTTTCCCCTTACCCTTGTTATGTGCAGGGCCTAAATCTCTCCACTTTGTCTTACCTTTGTCACTACTTCATTTCTCCTTAGACTCTTCTACAAATTTCAAGATAGTTTTAAGTCTGGAGTCTAAGGAATCCCACAATTGATCCATCTTAGCTAATACTTTTGTTGTTAGTTTTTGAATCAGCAAGGTTTTTCTATTCACCAACTCTTTGAGTGGTGACTCATCCTCCTCATCACAAAATCTCACTCCTTTTTTTCGAAGAGAGGGGTCACGGTTGTATTCTTCTGCAATTTCTCATTTTCATAGCTCACCTTATTCTTTTGCTACTTGCTCTAACAAGCGATGTACTTCATGGGCTCTAAGTTGTGATAGTCTCCCTTGGGCATAAGTCCCAAGGGTTCTCCTTGTCTCATGTTTGAGCCCATCTACGATGTGTTGAAGTTGATCCCTCTGAGTGTATTCATGGCCTGGGTAACGATGTAACAATGTGTAGTAGCGGGCCATGGTAGCATCCAAGGGTTCATGAGTTCCTTGCTTGTATCCTTGGATCTACTTATGCAAATTAGACACTCAGGAGTACGTCTGATATTTATCGTTGAAGAGTTCTAGCATCGTACTCCACCTCCTGAAGGTTTCTGGTTCTATGGATCAGTACCAACTCTCTGCTTCCTTGGTGAGTGTCCTGGGAAACAACTTAAGTTTTTGCCACTCATTCTCTATATTTTGCAAGGCATAGGCATCGTGGAATGCCTATAAATGATGTTGTAGATTAGCGTTGTATCCCCCCTCAAAGCGTGGAATATTGTTCATGTCTAAGCATTTGATTCGGCTATCTTTTAAATGCCTTGTTGGTATCCTAACTGCATCCATTATGTTGAGCATACTTCGGATGGCAAGTAGGGGCTCATCATGATCATCTCTTTCATGACACCTGTGATTTCTTCGTTGTTCCCTACTTTCCCTTCGGTCTTTCCCTTATCCTCTCTCGTGACTCTCTCGTCGAGGTCTCTCATTTTTTCTACCTCTATCCTCACCGTTGTGCTCTCTATGACTATGCCTAGAGGTGGAAGGAGAGGGTGAGTGATGTGAAGAAGGGGAAGAAGAAGGAGAACCATCACCGTGGCGATGTTTCCTACCTTCTCTTTTGTGGCTTCGGCCCCGATAGTGATGACGATCTAAGTGCCCATCCTTGTCATGTGTTGTAGTTCCCTCTGTGAATAGTTGGCGTTCACGGGGATTAGAACCAGTGTTATGTATCATTGATCATAGGTTCTGATACCTTACCTCCTCACCATCGTTTGGAGGGGGAACATCATTTGTTAGAGAACTCGTTATAATGGGTTCCTCATCTCCTATTTCTCTAAGGATGTGCAGGGCTTTGTCCTTCAACAGTGTATGTTGGCTCTCCTACCTTGAGTCCCTCATACGTTGTAAAGGTATGGGATGGTAATCCCTCATGTCAAAATTTTCCACAATGTATTCAGCGTATAGTTCTATCATGCCAATCTGTGCCAAAGCATGGAGAAGTATGTTTGGGACTGCACGGTCTGGAGGTAACACAATGTTACCTTGCAAATCCCTCCAGCGCATTTGCTCATCTTGATGGAGGATAAAAGTAAAGTTAGGAATATACTCATCGGGATGAGTATATTCCACCCTATATTGTTGAGGAACTGGTTGATTTAGGTTATGTGTTTTTGATTGCCGACTATTCTTTGTATTGTCCTTAGGTGGTGAGTTGCTTTTTCTAGAAGAAGACATTGTTATTTATCGGTGTGCTAACTTACTGTTATAAATTCTTATTTAATTAATTAACCTGAAGGTTCGTTTAGGCTCCCAACGATGTGAGTGATATCCTATGTTCTATTTAGTGCACAAACACTTAGTCCCCGGCAACGGCACCTATGATGAGTGGCGAGATACCCCTACACTCAACCATACGAATACGAGTGTAGCACGCGCGATCCGGTCGAACTCTGCAGACTAAGTGCCTACATGCCCCATGGAACACTTAGGGCTAATTATTTGTTGTCTTCCCAGACTTACTTGTAGTTGTCACGGTGTATGGTTAAGCAAGTCTGAGGTATATGATTTTTATATCTTTTTATGTTTTATGTATCCTATGCTAACAAGGTGAAGGGTTGAGAAAATAATTGCTAACTCTAACAAATGAACTAAGTCTAAATTAACCTAGCGTTAGCATCCGTTCCCACTTACCGTACACACCCTGAACCGATGCAACCATGGCTACCAAATGCTAATTATTGCTGGGATCACCATGCATAACGCACGTGCTCGAAGTGGTCATACTGAGGCACTTAACTAGGAGGAAAGAGGTGAGAGAATCTAATCTAGCCTAAGTGAGATGAGCATCCGTTCCTTGATTATCCGTACACATCCTTAAATGCTCGTAATTAAGTCATACTCATTCTGCATTAAACAACATGTAATAAATAACATGTAATAAATAACAATAATAAAATCCTATTCCATGCACTGCAAGGTTTATCCAAAAATCTCATCTTTATTGTCATACACAAACTTGTGTTCAGGTACAATGTTTGCTCAAATAAAGATCCGTTTACTTTGGGACTCCTACGGCAGGCACATGGAAAATATTCTATCTCTGGAGTGATCAATCTGCCAGAGTTTCCCTACTGTCTAGCCTAGGATGAGGAAAAAGGGAGAGCCGCCTCTTATTTATATATATGACGGTGCATCGCGATATCGTGTATGCAATATCGCAGGGGAAGACACGATATCGCGTCCCATCACCATTTAATAAACTAAAAGTCACTACTTTGATTTCTTTCATTTTAATTTCTGCTTAATGAATACTTTAATGCCTTTTTGTTGTAAAATGAGGAATATGTATAGTAAATGTTTCAAAGATTTCCTTGCTAGAACCTTTAAAAGGAAAAATAAAAGAAAAATTATTTGTTAAAAAATTATTAATAGTATGAGGATTTATAGTGATGAAATCATTTATATAAAGTGATATCACTTTAGGTACTTGACCCTTTCCTTTGATAAATTTATAAAACATTTTGCAAAGATCATTTTTAATTTTCAACTAGGACATGTGATTCTTAGTGAGATCACTTTTAGCTTCATAAGTATTCCAACATTATTTAGCATAATAAGCTTTAGCCACAACTTTTTGAGTTTCAAAGTCAAATGGATTTTGGCCTAAAATAATATGCATTTTCATAATAGATTCTATAAGCTCTTGTTCAACTTGATGCTTTCACTTAGCAAATTGCTTCCCAAAGGATCTTGTATAATTCCTAACTCTATGCGTAGTTCACTACCACTAATTAATCCAACTAATATCACTATTAAGGTTTTTTTTGTACATTATGTAAAGACTTTAAAATATTTTCCCTTGAGGTCCTGTGAACATATTACCATTCATACGAAAAAGCTCTTGCTTTTAAAAGGAGAAATAATTAATCCTCAAAAGCAAAATATTGATAGGAAAAAAGTAGCATATGTATGTACTTCCACTTGTAGGCTTTTAAAACTAAGAATTAAAGATGTAAAATCTATCAAGTTGATAATAGATTCTATCATTTCCTTGCTAATAATTATATTAAGTAGAATTCTTCTCATTTGAATGATATGGGAATAAAGAACTAACATTAATTTTTTTTAAATTGCACCAATATTCTTTTTATTGAGAAATATTAAAAGAAAGACCACCAAGTTTATCTAAATATCTTTCAACTATACTAAAATCATCTCTAATAATTCAAGAAACTTTATGTAGAGTAAAATATATTTCTAAACTTTTGATTAATCTGTTAAATTATTAGGAGTATAAATATTATAGGGCCTAAAGTGTCCTTTTTCACTTTGATAAGAATCCAAATAATTTTTTCAATGTTGTGAGATCCAAAATTCAAAACTTTTCTAGTTAAATTTTTATTAACTAAAATAGTAATGCCTCTATTAACTTTATGAGTAATAAAAAAATGCAGTTTTTTAAAATGCATTTACAACCAAAATTAATATCATACATTGAAATATTCATTTCTTGAAGAAAAAGAAAGTTTAAAGATAAATTCTAGTTTGAAAGATACTAATTGAGAATCTTTGCGTAGACCTATCAAAAAGGTTGTATACATTCCATGATAAAACTAACATGAAGAAATTTTCAGCTTCAACATTAGCGATAGGACCCTTAACCAAAACAATCCAACTTTGGTCCAACATTAATTTTGGACCATCCATATCCTAATTGTATAAACATTTAATTTTACTCTCAAAATTCATATTTTGCTCAAGATTTGAGCCCTTATTATTAGTTTCAATTTACTAACATTTTTCATCTATCACTTCGAGTTTTGGCCCTCCATAGGAGGCGAACACTTTGTTACTTGTTAATAAAGCATTTTATTATTTGGAAAGGGATCCAAGACCCTTTCTCCTATATCATAGTCTCAATATTTTAATATTTTATGCTCTTTTACTTCAATTTTAGATTTAGTTTTTAATCTATCACTTGAGTCTATTCCATACTTATTTTATTTCTAAACCTTGCAGCACTTCGAATAACATAGATTTTCTTTCAATGTAATTTTACTTTACATGTACTTAGTTAATATCTACATTACATGTACTTAGTTAATATTTACATTTCTATGCACATTAATGATTTGGTGGAATGAGTGTGACTAGTTTCAAACAGAAACATGTATTCACTTGGTAATCCCAATAGCGTTATTGCTTAATTCACCTAACAGCATAATGCTAGGTAATCCCAGTAGTGGATATATGGGTTTAGGATGTGTACAGCAAGTTGGGAATTGACACTTATTGCCCGTAGGCTAGTTTAGACTTTATCTTTCTATTGTTAATTAGATTAAATAATTGATTTCTCTATTATCATTAGGAGTAGCATAAAGCTGAAACAACATTAACCATCATATGGCTCACTTTGGACTAAACCATACATGAAAAAGTTACCACTAGTGACAATGAATTTTGATCAATCTTAATGATCTAGATGCCAAACTAGTTCCATCCATGGAATTCAATCGGGTTGCATGTGGATGCTCATAATTCATATGGTTGGGCATAGGGGGTACCCATTACTCATCACCTAATAATTAATATGTAGTTAAATTTACCTCTAGTTTTCTTCCTTCTCTTTTTGTTTACTAGTTGAACCCTCATTGAAACCTTATTCAATGCATTGTTTCTAATTAAAATTAGGGATAAAATAAATACATGTATGACAAAATAGTAATATTAATAATAATAGAAATGTATTGATAACAAACCTTGGAACTATGTTTCATTGCAGCTACCTTCTTCTTTCTTGGATTTCCTTCCCTAGCATCTTCTCTTGATTCAGTGTACAACCTAGAGTGCACTAGCACATAAATACCATGAAGATAAATAATTAAAAAATAAGAAAAATATATAAATAAAAACCAAAAATTTATATCTCATCAACCCCTTCTAAATTATGATCCTATTAAAGAGCTTCTTGATCTTTTTTTGGAACCTTCAATTCAAGTCCTTACAACTCTTTCTTTCCCAAGAAACTAAGGTATAGATGAGGATTGTAGTAATGTAGGCCATTATTGAAAGCACTTCAACTCAATTTTAAGGTCATAATTAAGGGCACATAGTATATAGTATGAAGTTGCTTAGGTTTTTTTTCATGGTAGTAGCAAGCTCCATGATAAGGTATAAAGTAGAAAAATGGGAGAAAGGCTAGCCGTATATTCTATAAGTTTTGGCATCATGAAGAATATAGATTGAGTAGGATTTAACATAGGAAGATTTGGGATTCCACAAAATCTTACTATATATGAACTGACATAATTGGTAATTGATTTTATCAATAAAATAAACTTTGTAATATTTCTTCTAATGAAGAGTGGAATCAACAATATAATTAGATAATTTGCTTTGAAAAAAAGCTTCAAATTTGTGAGATTGTATGCTAGGCATGAAAGGATTTTCCCTAGTATGAAAGCCTAAAACTATGCAAATGATAGTAGCAATAAGTATTAATCTTTCGAAAATCATTCTAAAAAAAGAACTTCCTCAGAGATTATAACGATCTCACCATTGCCTTACAGTATAATCCTAGTAAGTAGTTTTAAAAAAGGAAAAATCATAATAACTTTGAAAATATAGAAGTTTTGAAATATTCAAAACCCACAATGTCTAACAAACTACAAACTAGATCAGTGGCCTCAATGTCATTATTTTGATGTAAAATAATAGAAATGGACATTGCACTACCTAAGGTGATGGAAGAAGCCTAATCAAAATGCTTTAGAGGAGCCATGTCACAAACTTGATATGCCAAGAAATCTCTAAAACTGCTATGCAAAAGGTTGATTCAATGATAATTTGCAAAAATACCTCCTTTTTCATGAATGTATAAGAGGATCTAAAATCACTAATAATAATGGAAATCAGAGCTGACTTTAGAAAAGCACAATTTAAAACTCAAGATAATGTGTAATTAATTACTAATTAATTTTTAAATAATGATAAATTTTCTTAGTTTAACAATTGATAGGGGCGGTAAGCTATAGATATGATGAGTCCAATGTGTAGTGCTCTTTAACATGATTTCAATGGTATTAAATTTCTTAAAATTTGATGCATGGTTTGCAAGATATCATGTTTCTTGTTAAGCATGCCATTAATTAAAATTTTAAAAAATTACTTTAGAAAAATTAATTTAACTTTAATTTTTATTATTTAATATTTTAAAAATTATGGATTAGAATTAAAGCCATGACCTACACATTGTCAAAGGCAACTCTTAAGGCTTAACTACCTAGCTACCATGCAAAATTGCTTGGTTAGTTATAGATATGCATATAAATATATATAACATTGTACATAATTAAAATTTAATATATATACCCTAGTAGGACAAGGCAAGCTACAATCAACCATGGTAGCATGACATGCTGCAAGTAGCAACCAAACTACCCATGGCCTAGTCTATCGTGCAATAGGGTTGTAAGCCTCGTGGTAGGTATTGTTGGCAGTAGCAAAGCCCCATCAAAATCTCCCTTGCCGATGTAGCCCCATGACCTTTATCATCAATGAAAAACATGATGACATTTTTTTCCATTTGTCTCCATGCAACTTGCATCATTGTTTCTGCCATTACTGCCACCACACCAACCACTGTTGACATTGCCATAACACCTTTGTCACAGAAATTATGAGGATTTTGGTAGTCATGGTTGTTGATAGCACTACTAACACCATCATTTCGTATCTTCCATGGCCATCATTGGTGCTTAGATTTCCTATCTCCCTTGGTCATTGTTAGTATCATCATTCCTTACCTCCCTCGATCACCATTAATGTTGCCATTCCTTGCCTTCTTTGGTAGCTTATGGTAACCATCAATGTTGTCATTCCCTATCTTCTCACAATCAAAATAATTTCTATCAATTAACAAAAAAATTTGAATTTTTCCATTAATTGATGAGAATTTCAAAAAGACATCAAAATTAGAGCTATGAAATTTAAGTATGAAAAGAGAGAAAAGGTAGCAAATAATGAAATTTGACAAAGTGGTAGCAAAGTTTTTAAAAATTTTGTAATTAAGATTGCTTGTCCTAGAGTAGTATGATGATGGATGAATTCTTGGGAAGTCTCAAAATACATGAAACATTTTACAATGTTAATTGGCCAAATTTTTTTATTTTGATGTTTAATTTCAACAAAATAAGAATCATTTCCAATAGATCTGGACCTTCTAAAATAGTTAGATTCAGCCTACAAATGTCCAAAAATTATTTTGTAATGTTGTTATTTGGTCATTCTTGAACATGAAAAAGCTTGATTTAAAGCTAGAAAATTGAATATTTTTTATGTGATTAGAGTCTTTTAAGGCTAGTTGAGTCTTAATGGAAGGATCTAGGAAGAGAAAATTCATTCATGATAGTTCTAACCTCTTCCAAAACCAATTAACCATCCTAGAATCCATAAAAAGGGGTATAGATGCCAATGAATAATCACGTTACCTTGTTTCTTCAACTTATCAATGTCTAGAATCTAAAGAGTCTATTGGAAAGTGATGGAGTCTTATGTCAATGATTAGATGAATGTCCTTAAAAAATAGATTAATGAGATAATAGGCATTCAAAAGAAACTTAATCAATCAAACCAAGGGTTCATGAAAAATTTTTCCATAGTTTGGAGAAAAAATGGTCAAAAGTTTGAGGGAAGATGGATTCCTTTACAAATTCCATGAAACAATTAACTAATCATTTAACCCAAACTCCCAATCAAAACCAGTTTTCATCTAGATACCATAATCAAAATAATTTTCCACCTAGATATTATCACCAAGATCAATCTCAACATCATTGAGATTCTTAACAAGATCAATTTCTATCTAGGGATCATTATTGAAATCAATTCCCATCCATTGAATATTAGGGTACTGAGATTCCATGACAATGCTAAAGAGTAGAGCTTGAAGAGAAGGGTTATTGGAATTGACAAAATTCAACAAGAGAATTCTTAATTCAATTTCATGCCAAGAAGGTAAAACTTAACCATTATGATGGAACAACCAAATTTGGTACTAAGATGAAAGACTGGCTTGATACTATGAAAACTTATTTTAACATATTGAATTTATTGAGTTAGAAACATTTAGAGATAGCCTCTTTATATTTAAGAGGACTTGTAGTAACATGGTGAAATGGATTGAGTTCTCAAGGATTGATTATAAATTGGATCAACTTTTATCGAGATTTTAAATAAAAATTTATACTAAATTCTTTTCTTAATGAACACAAGATGTGATTTGAATCATTAAGATTTGGTAGATGATTCATGTATGACTACTACAAATAATTTTGCAACCTTTCTTGGTATGTAAGCCATTGGAATGAAGTAGAGTTGGCTTCAAACTTCATTGGTGGACTACATGCTTAACTACATTCCAAAAGACATGCACATAATCTAAAAATAGTCAATAAAGCAAGGATTATGAAAAGGAATCAAATCAAGTACAAACTACAACTCTTTGACAAGCAATGGTGGAAGAGAAATCTACCAAGAAAACATGATCAAGATGTTTCACTTGCGATGAAGATCACTTTAAGAGAGATTATCCAAAATTACAAAAAATAATACTAAGAAACAATTAAAATAAGAACAAGAAATCAAACACAAATTTGGCAAAGAAAAAGATCAAGCTACTACTGTGTTTACAATAAAGAAAATTCTAGCATTAGCTAAGTTAGGAATGAGGAAATTTAAATTTGCTTTACTCATATTTGAAGGATCAATTAAGGGTCAAAAAGTTAAATTCTTGATTAATAGTGAAGTGATAATACCATTTGAGCAACACTAGTTAAACTATTAAAGCTAATCTAACCTTCCAAGAAAGTTGTTAAAATAAAGCTCGTAGATGAAATGATTGTGAGTAAGCATACCAGGTATGCAGTAATTACATTTGTCCTACAACATTTTCCTTTCATTGTTGAATTCTTTTAATTTGAATTAGAAGATATTGATGAATTCTCAAGAATGTCTTTTCTATAAAAATTTAATATTAGTGCCTATTTTGAAACTCATATCTTAAATGTACTAATCATTGATAGATTCAGGGTTCTAAGGTAGGTAGGAATAGTGAAGCATATTCATACAATAATTATTAAACAAGCTAATAGACTAGTTAAAGAAGGCAGTACTATGGTTATTGTAAAAGTAAATCAACCCCAAAACCTTTTTGACATTAAGATTTCAAAAGAACTTAAAGAGTATAAGAATTTGATATTTAGGGAAACTAGAGAATTATCATAAAAAAGAACTATTGAATATGTCATTGATATTTTTTGAGTACATAGCTAGTTTCAAAAGTCTTGTATAGATTTTCTATTTTAGAATTAAAAGTAAAATTCATTAGTTATTAGAAGAAGAAAAGATTCATCCCAATATCTCACCTTGGGAAGCACTAGTCTTATTTGTCAAGAAGAAGGATGATACCTTGAGGTTATGCATTAATTATAGGGCACTAAACAAAGTAATGATTAAAAATACTTATCCCTTGTCTAGGATTGATGACATATTCAATCAACTTACTAAAGCATGTCATTTTTTCAAGATTGATTTAAAATCATATTATCACCAAATAAAGATTAAAGAAAAAGATATTGAAAAAATGACATTTAGAACTAGGTAGGACTTGTACGAATTTGTAATAATACCATTTAGACTAATTATTATGCCTACAATATTCATGGCATTAATGAATAATATCTTTCAAGAATACTTTGATCAATTTGTTATTACATTTATGGATAATATACTTGTTTATTACAAGTAAAGGGAGGAACATTTTGAATATTTAAATATTACTATGGAAATTATCAAGAAACATCAGTTAAAGGTAAAATTGAGTAAATATGAACTATTTAAAAAAAAGGTGTTATAGTTGGGTCATATTGTATCTAAGCAAGAACTATAAGTAGATGCATCTAAATTTAGCATAGTTTGAGAATGACTAGAACTTAAAGATACCACAATAGTTCATAGTTTTTTGGATTTAATAGGTTTTTAACGATGTTTTATTAAAAATTATTCTACTTTGGTATCCTCCTTGACTGATCTCTTACAAGAAAAGTGTGTTTAAGTTTGATGAAAGATGTAGGAAAGCTTTCCTAAGACTAAAGATATTATTAACAACAACACCTATCCTAAGAATCTAAAATGAAGAATTACCATTTAAAGTATCTATGAATGCCTATAAAGTAGGGATTTAAGTAGTTCTTTCATAAGAAGATAAAGAGGTATATTTTTAGTCTCATAAATTATGATGAGTAGAGGTAAATTATTTGATCCATGATCTAGAATTATTACTGATTATTCATGCCTTAAAGATTTTGAAACATTATCTTTGTGGTAAAATATTTTTACTAAAAATAGATCATAAGAGCCTAGAATACCTACAAAGATAACCCATCTCAAAAACTAGACAATTAAGGTGAATGGAGTTACTAGTTGAATATGATTTTTAAATTAAGTATATTCTAGGAAAACAGAATATAGTAGTTAATACCCTTAGTCGTATGTGAAATCTAATGATTGATGTTATGAAAGCCCCTATGAAAGAAGAGATTAATAAATAGATAAATGAAGATCCTTACTTTAAATGCATTCTAACTAATCTAACTTTTGAGCCTTATTACCACCTCTCCTAAGAAGGCTTGTTGATGAAGGAATAGATGGTGTATATACCAAAAGGAAATTGGAAACTTAAGTTATTGTTTGAAGCCCATGAAGTACCATACATTGGAAAAATTGGATATATCAAAACCTATGTAATTATGTATAATTTTTATTTTTGACTTAGAATGAAGAATGATATATCCACATACATTGAAAATTATCCAACTTGCCAAAGAGTAAAGGACAAACAAAACAAACCAAGTGAATTATTACAACCTTTGGAAGTTCCAAAATGGAAATGGAAAGATGATACTATGAATTTCATTATGGGATTACCAATCACTAAGAAGGGGAATGTCTCTATCTTGATAGTAGTTGATCACCTTTCAAAGATGGCTTACTTCATACCCCTAAAATCTACAAACATAGTAGATGATGTAGCCCAAAAATTTATATGTGAAGTAGTTCAACTATATATATATCCAAAATTAATCACATTAGATAGAAATCCAAAGTTTATGTTTGAATTCTGGCAAAACATTTTTAAGGAACTTAGAACCCAATTGAAATTCAGCACAACATACCATCTAAGAATAGATGGTTAAATAGAATGTGTTAATCAAATGTTGAAAGATATTTTATGAAGTTACATCATGAGTAGATCCAAAACATGGGAGAACTACCTACATTTGATTGAATTTTTTTATAATAATAATTATAAGGAATTTATACTTACAACCCCATTTAAAGTTGTGTATGGATGGAATTGTTGAACACTGCTAACCTAGGTAGATCCAACTTTGAAAGCAAAATTAAAAGAAGAAGAAATGTAAATCATGAAAAAAATTGTTACAATGGTGAAAAAAAATTTACAAGTGGCCTAGGATAAGTATAAGGTATATGCAAATTAACATCGTCTCAAGAAGGAATTCTAGATAGGGGATCAAGTATTACTGAGAGTAAAAACCACTAGGAGTTTTCTTATGCTAGGAATATATACCAAGTTATCTCCAAGATACTATGAAACTTTTAAAATCTTAGAGTGAATTAGTAAAGTAGCCCACCAACTAAATCATCTAAAAACTTAAAGGTTCATTTAATTTTCCATGTGGGTTTACTCAAGAAGTTCCATAAAAATGATGTATCTGATGTACTAGATTGGAACACTTTACACTTGAGATCCAACGCAGGCTTTGAGGTCAAAACAATTACAATTATCAAATAATGAAGAAGATCTGTAATAAAACCATTAGTAAATTACTCATTCAATGGTCTAACTATGATCAACAAACCTAGAAAAACAAGGAGTTTATCCTTAACATATATCCTTAACTTATTGATCATCATGATAATGATTAATAACTTATATTTATTAATAGATATTAGTAGGATATTAATGCATAGCTTCCTATATACACATGATAATGATGATAATCATGAAGCTAAAAATAAGGATAATAGCAAGGATGTAATTATAGAGCAACTAGACATAGAAGAAGCACTCAAGAATAAGTTGGATTCTTAAGGGAGGTAGATTGTTACGTCCCATCATTTATTAAGGACATAATTGTATTATTAATCATTTCATTAACCTTTAAAAAAAGGTGTGACTCATTATGAGAAGTTGTAACTATTTATAGTACCTCTCAGGGATGGATTTGACTTATGACATTTAAGGATAGAATTAGAAGTCATATTAATGTGGATTTACAAAGCTAGATTAGTGAGTGATAAGAGCCAGGTAAAGCGAGATAGGAAGGAACTAATCACTCCTTTGATTTGATAGCCTAACCATGATGGCATTGCTAGATTTTCTTTAAAGGTCCTAAGTATCATAGGAAGATAACCTAGGGCTATTAACAGTGTATCCAACAAATCTTATAAATAAAGTTTTGTTGTTTATTTCCTTTTCAATTTCATTCTTTTGCAATTATTTGCAGGATAAATGAAAATTTTGAACTATTTTTATGTTAAATTAATGTTACAAAGTCAATAAAAATTGAGTGAGAAACCATAGCACTTCCTCAACATCATATGAAAATAAGCATATTATGCAAGGGATAGGCAAGGACATGTAGGCTTATAAGCACATGTTAGTATAACAATCACAAAGCAAGCCATCACACTTAGAAACATGAGACTAAGCAAGAGTCTATGACAAGATATCACTAGCCACTCCAACCCATCAATGTGTAAGCATAAGAAGGCTAGCATGCATTACACTTACTATAATGTGAGAATCATTGTTATGTATACTCAACATATCATCAATTAATCTATTTATCTATCGGTCTATCATGCACATGGATTTTATTATTAACTCTCAACTATCATAGTGGCATTGATTAATCCACTACTTGAAAGCCATTAGTACTAGAGATATCAAACAATCATCTAACATTCTGGAGGAAAAATAATCTAGTGGAGGTTGAATACTTCCCAGATGGAGCCTATAGTAAGAGCCTCACTAATGCATCCAACTGGGGGTTAAACCAATTACTCCAATGTATCCATCATTAACCAACCACCTAACTCAATGTTAGCTCTTATCATCCAACAATCATAAAGACATACATACAACATTCAAACTATCATTGATGATGGAGGAACTCAAGGATAATATACAATTAATCCAATGAGATAATCTACATAGTTGTCATTCTAATAATCATAATAAAGAAATCAATTTATTTCCAAAACAATCTAGAACATTAACTAGCAAGGGTGAAGATCTTATAATCCTTCAACAATAGCTTAGATGGCACAAGTTAAAAACAATAAAATAAAGTTACCATAATTTTACCATGACCAATGGTCTAAACCATGACTTTCACTGTGACTTGTGGTTTGTATATTGAAAGCCACTTTTTCTAAAAAAATTAACATTTTAAGCCTCACCACAACTCGTGATTCATCCTTGCTTAACCTATGATTCAATAGAAGATTAATATTTTACAAAACCAAAAATCACCTTTACATTACTAGACTCCCTTGTTGATCATAACCCCTATTTTGTGATCATGACTTGTTATTAGTGTTGGTAGTCACACACATGACCAATGGTAAACTTATGGTGATGATAGAAATGCCAATTTGATTGAAAAGTAACTCTAAATAACACTTAGACAATTCCAAAGCATTGAGTACTCATGTTGATAGGTCCACATCATCGTAATGTCCATCAACAAGTTGTCAAACTACAAGGAAGTAAGAAAAGGAAGGAAAACCCCTAAACTTTCAAGAAGCATGAAAATCCCAAAATACGAATTATTATATAAAATTCATCAAGTCCATAGTTTAGATGAATGTACTGAAATCATTGCAAATGCCAAACATGTAATGAACATATCTAAAATGTAATAATGGCAGAATTTATACAAAATCCATATTTTCTATAAATCATTATAGTACATATAACCAAAAAAATACAAGTCTAGAAAATAGTGCATAAGAATTATACATTATTATGCATAAATACAAAACCCAACTTAACATAAAAGATACTTACATCGTAAAAAGTCTAGCAAAATCTACAACTACATAAATATCATACAAAACCTGTTGAACTAGAAATATAAGAGACAGACCAAGAAATCTCACTTGGAAATACGAAGTATGAAAATCAAGAAGACAAGCATACATGTATAGTAATACATGATCTACATGCATAGGATCCTAATAGCACATAATCCTTAATTACATTAGCACAACACATCACCACAACTCTCCTCTATTGGAAAGCTTCTATGTTCAATTTAGTGGATGCCAATCATACCCAAAAGGATGAAGTGTAAGGTTTTTAAAAAGGAAATATCAAAACCTAATTCTAAGAAACCCTATTGGTTTTCTAAAATTAAATTCAAGAAAAGATTATCCATGTCTTACATATGTCATGTAGCTTTCTAATATATGCTATTAAAAATATAAAATTAACTTTCTAATAAAATCAATAAATCAAATGCCATATAGCCTCCACAAAAATATTTTAATAAAATAAAATACTATGATCATCCAAAAGAATCACAACATACCTATATAATCACATAACTTGCACATGTAATTTTACCTATCAAATATACCTACTAAGCTTATTCATCAAGTTAGTGTAATACTAGTTATAAATAAATAATCATGCATATCATAAAAAAGCATAAAACATAAAATATAATTCCATAAATCAATTCTATCTACCAAGTCATAAATCCAAAAAAAATTTGCTTACATACATAAGTATAATACCTAACTAACCTACGCTTAGGTTAGAAATGTATTACTTAAAAATAAATTACAACATAGTAAAAATCTAAAGGATGATAATAAATCTAATAGGAATATAATAGCTATATGAAAACAAGCATAGAGTGCCATAATCATTAAAGATTCATTTAAATATAAAATATCAATTCAAAGAGCCCATTGCATATGAAGCCTAACATATTCACTAATAACAATTCATTGTCCCTAAAGTCCAAGCCAAAAATACAATAACCAAAATAATATTGTATAATAAGTTAAATAATACAAGCTATACAAGCTAGAGGAATGTAGCATTATATTTAGAAACTATAAGATCACCTTGCTTAAAATTGGATAGCTTCTTGGCCTTGGCCTTTTTAAAGTACCTTTATACATACCTTGTTTTGATTACCTCCATGAATTTAATTCGATTTACTTTCAATTTTATAAAAATTTTGTTACTTTAGTTGTTTGCCACCAGCAATTGGATACACAGTTAAGTTATTAGGTAACCAACCAAGCTTTTTGTACTATGGCACATTCCATATGTTGAAAAGATTCTTCTATCTCCTTTAGCCATTCTAATTTTATTGCTCCATCAAAAGTTGATGATTTTAGATTTCTAAACTACTTCATGAGTACTTTGCCAATGAATCTTTTTACACCATTAGTTGAATCATCATTATTTTATCTGCTAATAGTTATACTTAATTGGTTTTTGTTCTTCAAACATATGATCATCTCTTATATCAAGTTATCTTGTGATACTTTCATGTTAGATTGTTCAGGATTTTTCTTATTTGATGTTTCAATATTTGTTCTTCATGGTATCCTAATACCACAAATTTAAGAATACTTATTAAAACCTTAGCTTTGATACCAAATTGTAACATCCCACTAGCCTAAGCATAGGCTAGAAGGTATTACTTCAAAAATAAATCATAACTAAATAAAAATTAAAAGGATGGTAAGGAAACTAATAGGAAATATAGTATGTATCCATAAATAGGCACAAAAGGGCATACACATTAAAGATGAGTTTAAATAAAAATAATAATACCAATAGCCCCTTGCATATGAAACCTAACATGTTCACTAATAATAGTTCGTTATCCCTAAGACTTAATCCAAAAATACAATAATTATAATAAAATCATATAACAAAATAAATAATATAATATCCAATATAAAATTAAGACATTAGGCTACTATCACCAAAAGAATATCCAAACAATAAACTCCAAAATAACATTACCAATCACTAACTTAAATAAACAAATAAGTAAGATTAGACATACATCAATTATATGTAAGTACAAATTCCACATGGGTAACCAAAGGAGATTATAAAGTATAAAATACTAGCTAAACATTATAGCTTAAAAATTACATCAAACTTACCAACTTAAATAAAATTCTAAAACATCTAAATTCTAATGTAAGCATCAACTTCTCCAACTACTCCTCATCACAAACACCTATTTTACCTAGATGGTAAAAACAAAGGGAAAAGTCACTCCATGTGACTAAGTAGGAAAAATAATTTATAAGCACTCCCTTAAGGGTTTTGAAATTAGGAATAAGATAGTTGGGAAACCATGCATAGGAGTTTATACATTCAAAATGTTAGTACAAAATAGTTAGACAAACATTCAAATCATTATGTAAATAATAATGTAAAGAAAAATATAAAAATCAAATTCCACAATTACCCAACCCTCAAATTTGGAGTAGCTAGCATAACATTCTTAGTGTCCAAATATCAATTTAGATTTTTACTTTTTATGGATAAAAAGATTTTGGCCAAAACCAAAACTAAAAAAATGTGCCTACATTACTTATTTAATGTTTTTAAAATTTGATACCAAGGTTAATTGAAAATAAAACCTTAGTTTCTATTATTTACCAAGCACCTAAATTATCCTCCTCGATGTTGTGTTGTTTAAATGCTAATGTAACATGGAATTTACTACTAAAGATAGTGAAGGATTATAGAGCACCTTAGGGTTCCTTTAAAACCAGCCAATCACTCTCTTCATGCTAGCTCCATCCATCCAAACAAACGACTGAGTTGACATCTTAAAAGCTAATTTTCCCAACATAAATAAAAAATATTAGTAAACCATAAATATACAAATTATTAAAACTCAAATGATGGAAAAACATACCAATCACATATCAAATGTTCAAATTAAATGTTAATAAGCCCTAAGTCTCATATAATATTAGATGTTAATTATCAAAGATGAATAGATTTGATTTTTATTTACTCTATTATTTGTATAAATTGATTGGTCAAACTAAGTTTTTGGCATCGAAACTTTACATGCATAATCATAATAGTTGAGATGGCCCTTTTCTTCATCGTTTTACAAGAAAACATATTTGTATGCCATGTAAGGAACATTGTGACTTTTATCCAAATCCCTAGCATAGGTCACAAAGAAAGTCACAATGACCATATGACCATTATAAGAATATAAAAATCCTCACTACCACCACAAAAATATTTGCTTTTGGATGTTAGACATTGAAGGATGAATTGAGTCCAAAAAGTCTAACATGAACTAAAAAACCAAATGATGAGCGGCGAGGTATCCCTACGCTCAACCATATGAATACGAGCGTACATGCATGATCCAATCGAATTCCAAGGACTAAGTGCTTATGTGCCTTTGTGGAACAAGAATGGGTTGGTTAATCATTCTCTTCCCAAGCTTACTTGTATGTCACGATTGTATGGTTAAGTAAACTTGAGGCATATGATTTTTATGGCTTTNTAACTACTCATTAACTAGGCTTTAATTAATCCTAACACCAGTATCCCTTCTCACTTGTTGTACACATCTTGAACTAGTGCAACACTGCTGGGGTTACCAAACACTAATCGTTATTAGGTTACCAAGTGTTACATGCATGCTCGAAGTGATCGTACTGAGTGTGCTTACTTAGGAGAGTTGTAGGGGAGAGAGCGAGAGAGAGAGAGAGAGAGAGAGAACATTAATTCACTAAGGAAAGCATTAAATAACTGAAAATAACATTATTTAATCTATTCTGAATGCTGCAAGGTTTATCACAAAGTTCGTCTTTATTGTTGTACACAAGGTGTGCTCAGGTCCACAATGCTTGAATAAATATCCGTTCACTTTATGACTCCTATTGCAGGCACGCAGAAATAATTCTAACTTTGAGAGGGAGAAAAGACCAGAGTTTGGGTAAGAGACTAAGATTAACTATGCAAACCAAGTGCACCCACCTCTTATTTATAGGCAATGAGACAGGATGTGATATCGGGTATCCAACATCACATGGCAAGCTCCGATATCACGGACCCGATATCGCGGCCTTGATATCACGATTCATCATACCCCCATGACTAAATGAAAATTTTTCCTTGAGTTTCTTACAAAATATTGGGAAGGTATGATATTATTGACTGAATGAAAACTGGTAGTGAAACGAGATGGCAGACTCTAAGTGCCTGGTGAACGGATCGACAATACATTACAACATTGGTGTTCATACCCATGGTGGTGAACAGTGTACATAAGTGACATCTAGACCTTCATTCGATAGCTTGAAGAGAAAGGGAGAGAGAAAGAGAAAAATAAAAATGAGGTGCATTGTTGCTGATGTCGAGATTGCGCATTCTATTGTTTATCCATAACCATGCAATTAGACTTGTTCTCGGCGTGAATGCTCCAGCTCTAGTCCATCTCGAGTGCTCCCTCCTACCCCAGTCCATTGTCTATGTAATCACCATCTACATACACAACACAGTCACGAATGAGCAAGGATAAGTAAACTGCAATGCAATTGATACCTTTCCTCGATATAAAGTGCATTGGCTAGGTTGTGGTTATGGCAGAAACTGGGTTAGAGATTTATTGCTGATAACTACCCAAGGTGTAAGGGTTAGGCAAGTAGTAGAGTGGAGAAATTAAAAAATTTGTGCAAGGGCCCCCACGACTAAGAGTGAACCTCCAATAGAAATAAGATGGAAAAATATAAGGAACAAGAAAGATGGGAAAAATAACAACGGCAACACCGATAAAGTGGATGTCAAAGATGGGGATGAAACGAAAAAAGGTTGATTGTAGATAATGTTTAAGGGAAAGAATGTAATAATTGCACCAAAAAGGAATGCCATTGGATCCTTCCCAAAGCAAGCTCACGTTATTTATGCCCTAACAAACCCACAAAACAAAGAGTCCATAGGCTCTAGGAATGTCATTTGGAAGCAAGGGTTAAAAACTAACCCACAAGAATTTACCAAGGAAAACCAATGCATCAACCAAGATATGGACTAATCATAAAACTGGAAATGAGGTGGAACATGGAAAGAAAGATGGAGAGTAGAAATGGAATGGAATCCCAAGAGCAAGGTTGTGTAAAGTCCCTTGTGTATGTCATGGTTAATGTGATTGAGTAGAACTTATTCCAAATCCAGAATCAAACTAACCACATTCAATGACCTCGCATCAATACACTTGGCCAATCCATCCTCTTGAAGCAACAAGAATGCCTCCAAAAAGAGTGACCACCATCTAAAGGAGAGTGAGATGGAGAAGCAGGAAGTGAGAAAGGGCCTTAGTTAGAGGGAACCTTTAGGCATGGGTAACATGTCTTTCCAGTGCCATAAATAGTGCTTGTAGCCCATATTTCTTTATTATGTCTAAGGGGTGTGCTGTGAATTCCCAACTTTTTTGTGTTTGTGTGAGAACCACACCATGCAAAGACTTATTTTTATTCACTCAAGTTCCTGATATTTGATCAATGGTAGAAAGGCAGAAAACCTAAGAAAGAGCATCCAAGCACCCAAGAGAATGGCCAGCACACATGCATCGAATTCCCTTGAAGTCACACCCTTTTCATCCATTGAGTCCTTCCTTGATTTGAAGAATACCAAGCCACCACTTTATTAAGAAGTTGATTAGAAAAAAGGGAAAGTACAGTTCCAAGCCAAGGGAGACCATAGAGTTGAATGGATGAATGGACAATGTGGACTCATATCAACATCATAATTTAGAGGTAAAAACCATATCATAATATCAACATCATAATTCAGAGGTAAAAACCAAACATTAGTAATTAATAATATATAATTCAATCCACCATCAGGAGCACTTATTGTATGAAGAATGAAAGTAAATTAGCCAAATAAAGAAATAGTAAAAATGTGAATGATGGTGTAAAACAAAAATAAGAAAGATTGAAAAATGTGCAAAACAAAAATGTGTAAAAAAAAATACAAAAATACAAAAATAACTAAGGTCCTAGAATGGTTGGCATAGGTGGCCATCTCCTCCACGATTGAGTTGGAAGGAGGAGATCCGAAATAGTGAGCAAGGTTGTCCACCAACAGAGGTAGTATGAGTACTGGTTATATCCTAAGCTCATGGAAAGGTTTGGTTTGTTGGAAGTTGACCAATAGTTTCTTATTTGGGCTCTCAGGTTTGTATATCATCATGGCCCTTGAAGAAAAGGTTTCATGAATGACATAAGGTCCTTCCCACAACGTTTGAAATTTGGTACATTATGGCACATGTGTGGGATTCCAGTAGAGAACCTTATCTCCCTATTGATATTTAACTTTCCTAAGCCTTAGGTCATGACGTTGTTTATTGAAGGCCTTGTGCAATTCATTAGATGATAGGGTGGCCAATTGGTTCTCATCTAGCAGGTTAAGGGTCATCAATTGTTGTTTTTGTGCTAGATCGAGGTCAAGGTTGAGGTCACATGCTATGGATAGTGTACGGAGCTCGGTTTGAATTGGAAGCTTTGGAAG
>MNCI01009709.1:1106697-1120288 GCA_015680685.1 Gnetum montanum
CAAGCCAAACGGAATCTATTTGTATGCAAATGTTCCCTAAGGACTAGTGAACATAATCTTGGCTTGGTCTTCTAGGGATATTTGTATTTGGTTGTACCCATTGTACCCATCCAAAAAACTATAGTAGCGATGCCCTGCAATGGTGTCTACGACTTGGTCTATGAATGACAACAGAAAGTGGTCCTTGAATGTTGCCATGTTTAATAGCCTAAAATCTATGCACACTCTCCAT
This sequence comes from Gnetum montanum, assembly GCA_015680685.1. Lineage (NCBI taxonomy): Eukaryota > Viridiplantae > Streptophyta > Gnetopsida > Gnetales > Gnetaceae > Gnetum > Gnetum montanum. The sequence continues at coordinate 1,106,930 of MNCI01009709.1, forward strand.
TTTCCTCCCATTTTTGGCATTATAACTAAAGGAGTAACCCATTCGCTATTGGCAATGGGGTAGATGAACCCAACTTTTAGAAGCTGTTCAATTTCTTCCGTAACTACTTGCTTTAGCTTTGGGTTCAAACACCTCTGCAGTTGTCTTCGAGGCTTCATGGAGGGGTCAATGTAAATTCTATGTTGGCATATCCTAGGATCTATTCCAGTTAATTCAGGATATGATCAAGCGAAGGCTTTCAACCATTTTTTTATTACCTTCAACAGTTCCTCTTTCTATTGCGGAGAAAGCTTCACATTAATAATTATCGATTTCCCATTTTTAAGGAACATGCATTCCATACCAATGGGAAATGGTTTCAACTCAAGGGGCTTCTACTTAAACTTCTCAGGGATTTCTAACTTTCCCTAGTTGATATTTTTGAGGTTAAGACTTGGAATTTGGTGGTGGACTTGCTCTAATGCGTCTATGTTATCGATGTAAGCACAAGTCAATCCCTCAATTGGTTCCATGCATATGAGTGAACTGCTTTCTTGATCAGCTATCAGCCACTAGGTACCTTCCTATCATGTGGCTATTGCATACACGAATCTTTGTATATTAGTCACCTGTGCACACTAATTGCATGCAAGAAACATTAAACTTTGCACAAACCATAACTTCTGCATGCAATTACACCCTGTGTTACTATATGCGATGCATGGAACTTTCTTCTTCTCGATCTTTCCAAATGTATTTTCCTTTGATATTTCTAGGGAAAGATCATAGATTCCTAGGTGCACATCAACTGTGCTTAGCCATGCTCTTCCCATTATGATTGGGAAGTCCCTCTTACTATTGTTCACTTGAATCACTAGGAAGTCAGTTGGCTATGACCACCCACAAACAGTGGTGATAATGTCCTCCACTAGTCCCAACGAGATAGTGATGGACTGGTCGGCCAACTCTAAAAAAATGTTATTCTTTTTGAGAAGAGGGAGGTTCCGGGCTTTGTACATTTCTTGAGAAATCAAGTTGATACTAGAACTTGAATCCAAAAGATCCTTACATGGTTCATTTCTAACAATTTGTAGATATATCAGAGGACTTCTAGGATCAGAGAATTTCCTAGGAAGATGGCCAGCTTTTATCCAATTGATGATGACATGAGTTAACATGACTGTATGCATTGAGCGTGGTTTTTGGGTTGAAGGGAGCTTCGAAGCTTCAAGTGATAGTGAGGTGGTTGAAGAATCAGCTGCTTGTGGTTGTAAGGACTTAGTTGGATTATTGGTTCAAAAGAAAGGTCTTTTCTTCATGCGATTGTTAGAACTAATCGTAGGTTAAGGGTTAATAGCCCTTATGGCATTATGTTGCTATGGCTAGGTAGGGATTTCACCTTGCATAGCTGGAGTAGGTAGTAATGGAGTTAAGGGGGAAAGAGGTGTAGCTGGATGAGAAGGCTAGCATGTTTGTGGAACATCGCCCCTAGGAGGAGTTCTATAATACTCACAAGCTTGGTAGTGAGGTTGAGGAGTGGCGTGACTAGTAGAGTCACATGGAGAGACTGGCTTTCGAAGTTTCAAGTAATAGTAAGGTGGTTGAAGAATCAGCCACTTGTGGTTGTAAGGACTTAGTTGGATTATTGGTTCAAAAGAAAGCTCTTTTCTTCATGCGATTGTTAAAATCAATAGTAGGTTAAGGGTTAATAGCCCTTATGGCATTATGTTGCTACGGCTGGGTAGGGATTTCACCTTGCATAGCTGGAGTAGGTAGTAATGGAGTTAAGGGGGGAAGAGGTGCAGCCGGATGAGAAGGATGGTATGTTTGTGGAACATCGTCCCTAGGAGAAGGAGTTTTATAATACTCATAGGCTTGGTAGTGAGGTTGAGGAGTGGCATGACTAGTAGAGTCACGTGGAGAGACTAGCTACTACACGTAATATCCATACAGGTTAGGTTGCCGGTAAGGATACTGTAGCCTTGGTGGTGGCATTCCCCATGATTGTGGGTATTGCCACTATTGATACTACTTGATTGGTTGTGGTGGAGTTCCACTTGGATAATATGTTAAGGGTTGGTGGAACTGCCTTGGGTTACCTTGAGGATAAGGTAACCTTTGGGTTGTTTCCCTTTTGTTTAATCGTGGGTTAAGCGCATACATCCCATACTCCTATAGATGTGAGATTATAGGGCAACATCCCCTAGGATGGTCATATTGGCATATCTCGCATCCACTATCATTGTCTATATCCAAATCCACAACCTCTTTGATGATGACAACTTTGCCATTACCCTTGTTACATGCATGTTCAGTTTCTTTCTTTTTTCTTTTTTTGCGATCACTACCTTGCTCTGTAGACTCCTCTACTATTTTAAGAATTGTTTGAAATCTATCATCTAGGGAATCCCACATTTGGTCTACCTTTGCTGATACTTCCGATGCTAATTTTTGGATAGGCAAGGTTTTCTTATGCACCATCTCTTCGAGTGGTGACTCTTCTTCATCCTCACAGAATCTTACTCCCCTCTTTTGGAGGGAAGGATCTCGATTATATTCCTCTGCACTCTCTCTTTTCCTTAACTTACCTTCTGCTTTAGCAACTTTCTCCAATAATCTTTGAACTTTATGGGTCCTAAGCTCAGATAGCCTTCCTTGGGAATACGTCCCAAGGGTTCTTCGTGTTTCATGCCTAAGCCCATCTATGAGATGACGTAGTTGATCCCTCTGTGAATAACCATGGCTAGGACAATGATGTAACAGTGCATAATATTGGCCCATGGCAGCATCCAAGGGTTCATGTCCTCCTTGTTTCCAACCTTGAATTTGCTTTTGCAAGTTGGACACTTGGGAGTACATTTGGTACTTATCGTTGAACAACTCTAACATGGTACTCCACCTATGAATGGATTCCAGTTCTAAGGACTGGTACCAGCTCTTTGCTTCTTTGACTAGTGTCTGTGGGAACAACTTAAGTTTTTTTTTCATTCACTTTCTATGTTTTGTAAGGCACATGCATTATGAAATGCTTGTAGATGATTTTGAGGATCAATGTTGTACCCCCCTTTAAATTGTGGGATATTGTTCATGTCTAATCTCTTGATCCTACTATCCTTTTGGTGCCTTGTTGGGATATCGACAGCCTCAGTTATGTCTAACATACTTCGAGTAGCGAGTAGGGGTTCATTGTGATTGTTCCGTCTGTGGAATCTATGATGCCTATGTTGTTCCCTACTCTCCCTTCTTTCACAGTGTATTTCTCTAGAGTGCCCTCATCCCTTTTCCCAACTATTTCATCTATGACTCTCATTTCGCTTACCCTTATCCTCATGGTCTTTTTCCTTATGACTGCATCCAGATCCTGAAGGAGAGGGTAAAGGAGATGATGAAGGTGAAGAAGAAGGAGGACCATCATCATGTTGGTGCCTGCTTCCTTCTCTTCAGTGGTCGTGGCCTCGATCACGATTACGATCAGCATGTCCATCTTTGTCATGTGTTCGTGTTCCTTTTTTAGATCCTTTGTCTCTATCGGTACCAGAATCCAAGTTATGGATAGTTGAGTAAATATTCTGATACACAACCCCTTGACTGAAGTCAATGGGAGGAACATGATTATGTGGACGACTACCTGAGGGAGGTTCACCACCCTCATTTTCACTTAAGACATGTGGGACATTTTGCAACAAATTTTCCTTCACGAATTCATGGCGTCTCTCTTGTTGCAAATCCCTTTGACATTGTGCCTCCGTGGATCGATACTCTCTTGAGTCATGATCATGCACCATGTACTCTACCTATAAGTGCTACATACCAATTCATGTAAGATCATGAAGAAGCATGCCCAGGATAGAGAAATTAAGAGGTAACACTATGTTACCTTCTAAGTCTCGCCAACGCAGTTGTTCATCCTGGTGGAGAATAAAGGTAAATTTCAGTACATATTCATCGGGATGAACATATACCACAGGAAACTATTAAGGTATTGGTGGATTATCATGTGTACTATGCCTATGATTGTTCCTTGTATTAGACCTAGGCAGAAAAACACTTTCGTCTGAAGAAGGAGACATGATTGTCTATTCATTGTGAAATGTATTATTATTTATTATTTTTCTTTAACTAACCCCAAGGGTTCATTCCAACAATGTAAAAGATTTCCTATGTTCTGGTTAGCGCATAAACAATAAAATTCCTGGCAATAGTGCTAATGATGAGTAGTCAGGTATTCCTACAATGAACCATACGAATATGAGCGTACATGCACGATCCAGTTGAATTCCAAGGACTAAGTGCTTATGCACCTTTGTGGAACAAGAATGGGTTGGTTAATCGTTCTCTTCCCAAACTTACTTGTATGTCATGATTGTATGGTTAAGTAAACTTGAGACATATGATTTTTATGGATTTTATATTTTTATGTCCTACTGCTAATAAGGGAGGAGAGAGATAACTAAGTAACTAAATTAATTTAACTACTCATTAACTAGGCTTTAATTAATCCTAACACCAGTATCCCTTCTCACTTGTCGTACACATCCTGAACTAGTGCAACACTACTGGGGTTACCAAACACTAATCGTTACTAGGTTACCAAGTGTTACACGCATGCTCGAAGTGATCGTACTGAGTGTGCTTACTTAGGAGAGTTGTAGGGAGAGAGAGAGAGGCAGGGAGAGAGAGAGAGAGAGAGAGAGAGAGAGAGAGAGAGAGAGAAACATTAATTAACTAAGGAAAGCATTAAATAACTAAAAATAAGATTAATTAATCTATTCTGAATGCTGCAAGGTTTATGACAAAGTTCATCTTTATTGCTGTATGCAAGGTTTGCTCAGGTACACAATGCTTGAATAAAGATCCATTCACTTTATGACTCCTACTGCGGGCATGCAAAAATAATTCTAACTCTGAGAGGAAGAAAAGGCAAGAGTTTGGGTAAGAGACTAAAATCAACTATGCAAACCAAGTGCACTGCCTCTTATTTATAGGCACTGAGGCAGGACACGATATCGAGTATCCTCTTGAGTAAGTTCTTAAAAAATGTGTGTAGATCAATCTTTAGCTCAATTGGTAGAAGAGCCATCTAATGGTCAAGGAGGGCATCATGTTAGGGCATATAATTTCACAAGTAGGGATTGAGGTCAACCCTAAAAATATTAGGATCATCCAAGGAATTACCCATCAAAGAGAAATTGTAAAAGGTATCTGGTCATTCCCTAGACACATTAGTTATTGCCAAAGATTCATATAGAATTTCTCTAAGATCAGAAAAGCATTGGTTGATCTAACAAAGAAAGGTGCTCCATTTGTTTGGACTAAGGAATGTGAAAATGCATTCTAATAGTTGAAGGAGAAACTCATAGAAACTCCAATTCTACGATTACTAGACTAGTCTAGACCATTTCACATCATGATGGATGCATCAAATTATGCCTTGGGGGCCATGCCTACATAGTCGGATGATCAAAATCATCCTTATTACATACATTGTGCAAGTCAAAGCATCATGGGTGCACATATAAACTACACCACCATAGAAAAAGAATTGATGGCAATGGTATTTTTCCTTAAAGAAATTTAGGCACTATGCACTTGGATACAAGGTGTTCATACATATAGATCATAGTGAAATTTGTTTCTTGATGAATAAGCCAACAGTGAGCCCCCATGTCATACAATGGCTGGTGATCTTACAAGAATTTGATCTTATAATGGTAGATCGAAAAGGAATTAAGAATGTGGTTGCTGACCACTTGTCTTGGTTGCGATGGGATGGGACAACAAAGAGGAGGAAAGCCCACTATCTGATTAGTTTCCTAATGAACTCCTCTTTCTTAGAGCTATAACTGAACAATTTTCCATTGACCCTAAATGATATAATGACATTATTAACTATCTTCTAACTCAAGAGATGCCACAAGAGCTAGACTACTGGAAGAAACAACAATTTCATCACAAGGTAAAATGCTTCATGGAGATCAATGGGCATCTTTACAAGGTGTGCACCAATGGCCTAGTTCATTGGTGTGTCCTTGATGATGAGCAACTGTGTGTTCTCTAGGATGCTCATGAGACCCCTTGTGGGGGTCACTATGTAGGAAGATGCATGGCCATTAAGATCCTAATGATAGGATATTACTAGCCAACACTTTTTATGGATGCTCACCAATTTGTTAGCTCTTGTGAGCATTGCCAATGTAATGGTGGAATGAACACTTGAATGGAGGGACCTCAATAGTGGATTCAACCACTGGAACCCTTCAACATATGGGGCATTGACTTCATGAGTTCCATCATGCCTATGTCAAATGGAAAGACATACATCATAGTCATTGTTGACTATTATAAAAAATGGGTAGAAGCAGCAGTCATCACTAATTGTACATCTTTTACTGCTACTCATTTTGTACAATAGAATGTTGTAAATAAGTTTGGTATGCCACATGCATTAATTTCTAATAATGGAATCCACTTTACAGGCACTACCTTTTGGAAGCTCATGCAATTGTTGGGGGTTAAGCATAAATTAACAACACCTTATCATTCCCAAGCCAATAGTCAAGTTGAGGTTACAAATAGGGAAATCACGAAGATCTTAATGAGAATAGTTAGCAAATATACAAGGGACTAGAGCATGAAACTCAATGATGCCCTCTAGGCCTACTACTCCACTTGGAAGCTCCCTATAGGCTACTCTTGATATGAGCTAACATACAAAAATTTGCCAACTCTTCCTATTCAATCTAAGCTTCATACACTTTCAACAGCCTATGACCTTGACCTTGACTTACGTCTCGCATAAAAAGAAAAATTAATGAATCTCAACCTACTAGATGAAAATGGATTGGTGGCCCTATCATTTAACGAGTTGCACAAGGCATTTAACAAAAAATGCCATGACCTTAGAATTAGAAAAGTCAAATTTCAACTAGGAGATAAGGTCCTTTATTGAAACCCCACACATGTGCCATAATGAACTAAGTTCTAAATAATGTGAGAAGGTCCTTATATTATTCCTAAAACTTTTTCTTCTAGGGCCATGATGATTTACAAACCTGAGAGCCTAGATAAGAAACAACTAGTCATCATGTAATAAATTAAACCTTTCCATGAGTATAAGGAAGCCAGTGTTCACAACACCTCCTCAAATGAACAACCACACTCGATTTCTTAAATCTCCTCCTTTCAACTTAGTCGTGGGGGAGATGGGCCATCCATGCTAATCATATAAATGGCTTCCTAGTTTTTCATCTTTTTGTTTTACACCTTGTTATTTTTACAACTTTTTGTTTTACGCCTTCTTTATCTTACAACTTTTTTTTTATTTTATTAATTTTTTTCCAATTTTTGTTTTACAACATTGTTAGTATGTTTTATTTTTCTTGAATATTTTACAATTTCTTGTATATTTTTCTTTATTTTAGTGTGATTTTCTTATTATGTTCTAATAATAACATGCCTTATTGCCAACTGGATACAATGTGGTTTGCTTAATATGGGCATGTGCTATCTGGCTATTTAATTGTTGGTGTCTGGATTCTAGCTTTGAATTTTGTTACTAATAACTAATACATGGTTTCTTTTTCATGAAATAGGTAGTGAGTCCACAACNGCTAATACATGGTTTCTTTTTCATGAAATAGGTAGTGAGTCCACAACATCCACCCATTTATAAACTCTATGGTGTTTCAGTTCTAGAAGTGTGAGGTCCCTTTTCATTTATAAAACTTTAATGAACTTGTGACCTTGGTAGTTTTCGTACTTGGAAAGGATTCAAAGGTTTGAATAGGATGTGACTTCAAGGGGACTCAATACTCTTTGTACTCTGTACTTACTTGGGTGCATGGGTGTTTTCATGGATTTCTTACTATTTTGTGTTGACCAATAACAAGAATTTGAATAAGTCTTTGCATGGTGTGGTTCGCATCCAAAAAAAATGATGGGAATTCAAAGCACACCTAGTAGACAAAATAAATAGACTATAAGCATTGGTTATGGGACTATAAAGACATGTTATCCATGCCTAAAGGTCCCCTCTAACTAAAGCCCTTTCTCACTTCTTGCTTCTCTTTTCTTCTTAAATAAGGAACAATGGTTGTTCTATGTGAGCACTCTTGTGTCTTAAGGGAATGGACTGGTCTGATAGTGGGAATGCAAAGTCATTGAATGTGGTTGGTTTTGGTCTAGAATAAGGATGGATTTTATTAGGTCATCTAACCACAAAATTCACATGGAGCTTCATGTGACCTTAATCGAGAACTCCATTCCACTTTCTCTCTCTCATCCATCTATTCTTTCCATGCCTCACCTCACTACTGATGTTCATGTCCTTGTTCAATGTCTTGGTTTGATTTGTCAAAATTCTTAGGTAGTTTCTTCTGGGTTTTCATACTTAACTTTCTTTAACCATTAATCACCCATGGAACTCTTTTACTCCTTAGTTTGAGGATACACAAGGGTAATAAAGTGCATGTGCTTACTTTGGAAAGGACCCACTTGCATACCTTTTGGTTGGGTTAGATAAGTCCTTTATCCTTAAGCATTCTCATAATCAAATCCTTTTGTGTGCCCCATCAATGACATTCAATTGTGCACATCTTCTCAATGTTATCCTCTTTTTTGTTGTTATGAATTATTTAACCCTCCTCAAGCATTTCATCCCATTTGGGATTTTTAGAATTTAATAATGGACTGCTTATCCATTTCACCCTATTTTTCAATCTTCCTGCTAATGCTATTAAAAGAATCAATTCACCATAATCACAACCTAGCCAAGTGTAACTACTAACAAGACAAGGTACCTAAAAGCTATAAGTTACACATTGCACACTAATCCATGATTTTGTTGTGATTGTAGTGGAAAGTATGGATTGGAGGAGAGACTATCTTTACCAAGGAATCAGCAGCAACACCATGCAATGAGGTTCCTTCATGATCATTGAATCTTCACCCTCATTTTTCAACTACCAAAGGAGTTGGATGTAAATTTTGGCCAAGTGGTTCAATTCTATTATCATGAACATCCAATTTTGTAAAAGATTGTAAATTCATACAATTGGGCACTTAGAATCCATTTGTTTTATCTGAGTCAGTTTGCATGTCGGTCAATAATCCTATACGTTTTCAATATTTTGTAAGGGATTTGTTCCTCCTTTTTTTCACTCGGGGACAAGTTTTTATTCAGTCATGGGCGTATGATGAAGTGTATTTTGTCTAACTCTAATACCCAATATCGAGGACCAAGAAGCAATGTTGAATATCTAATATTATAGGATGTGTGCTAGCCTATAAATATAGCACTTGGGTGCATGGTTTTGAGTCATATTAGTTATAACATAGCAAAGCTCTTGTAGTTTTTCTTTCTTAGAGTTAGAATATTTTCCCAAGTGCCTACAATAGGAGTCATTGAGTGTATGGATCTTTATTCGAACACTATTGTACCTAAGCACGGTCATATGTGTGGCAATAAAGATGAACTTTCTAATAAACCTTGCAACACTTCATCTAGATTAAATATTCTATTTATGCATTTAATGTTTCATGCAATTTTCTTTAATATTTTCAATAATTAAGTTAATTAAGGAATTAAGCTAGCTAGGTTAAATAGCAAATAATTAAGCACAAAAGTACAACAGCTTTGAGCATGTGAATGATGCTTGGTAATCCCAATAATGCTTAACGTTTGGTAGCCAAGCAACATTATATGTGTTCAGGATGTCTATGGAAAGTGGGACAAGATACTTATGTTAGAATTAGTTAGTTAGTTAAACTAAATTGGTAGTTAAATTGCTTCATTCCTGTCATCTTTTATTTTAAGCATTCAGAATATAAAACATAACAATAATAAAAATCATATGCCTCAATTACAAGTAATCATACCTTTGCATATCAAAAGTGTAAATGGAAAGACAATGAATGATTGTTAGGACAAGTTCACTTCCTAGAGACTAGTGTACTGGAAGGCATAGATTCCATGAAATTTGACCGAATTAAGTGTGAACGCTTAGTGATTTGTATGGTTGAGTGTAAGGGTATTCACCGCTCATCACTCATAATAATTATAAATATTTTATCTTAAGCATACATGTTAATATTTTCAACTAATAATGATTCTTCATAGATAAGAGTAGAGTAGCAAAGAAGATTTGCAAGTAGCACCTGAAAAATTTGGAAGTGGAAAAAGTCATGTTTGCTAAATTTTTGAATGCTAATAAAAACCTTTTCCTATGCTACCATATTCGTTGAATGTTCTAGTTCCTACAATGATCCTAAACACATGCATATAAGATGAAAGATCCTAGGATCAATGAGTAGAAAATTTTAGGCATTCTCAAAGAAGTTAAAAGAAATTTGAAGTATGAATATCACCAAGATTATAAATACTTTAGTTAGTTTTTTTTCACCCATATTTTTTATTCATAATCTAATAATAAAGTTATATTAGAATGGCTAATCACCTCAAGTGAGGTATTTCTTAGTTGATTAGAGCATGCAACTTATTATTGTTAGCCATTGGTTCAATTTTAATGGGTATGTTGATTAATGGGTCCAAATTCAAGTGGTTACGCATAGGGGTAACAATTTACAAATAATAAATAGGGAATGAGGTTTGTTAGAACCAGAAAAATAAATAATAATATTAAAATAATTCAAAGAACATTAGATCATGAACAAGAGAGTCTAAAGAAAAAAACCCAATAGTTTTGAAAATGCCTTTTTAGGTTTCCTTCCTTACAAATAATCTTGAAAAACCTCCCCTTTGGGATAGGGAAAAAAAATCAGGCCTTGCCTTTATTTAGAAGCATCATCATGAGTTTTCACTTCCTACTAAAGGATTTCTTATAAAGAGAAGGAGAAAAATCTCTTTAAAGGAAAAATAGTTTTGAAAATGCCTTTTTAGGTTTCCTTCCTTACAACTAATCTTGAAAAACCTCCCCTTTGGGATAGGGAAAAAAAATCAGGCCTTGCCTTTATTTAGAAGCATCATCATGAATTTTCACTTCCTATTAAAGGATTTCTTATAAAGAGAAGGAGAAAAATCTCTTTAAAGGAAAAAGAATACATCAATTAGAGATAAAGAACAAATAGTAATAAAACCTAAAAGCTTCCTATCCTTGAGCTTCCAAATAAAAAGAAATAATACTTTAGAAAACAAATTAATTGTTTAATTTTCATTAGGGACTTTTTTGCTTGAAGTTGTAGCTGAAAAGAGACATATTTGAGAATCGGGTATTTGATACCTAAAGAGAGGTCATAGTTATGTAAAATAACTACACACTAAAGCTTCCAATTAGAGTTTTAAAACAAGTGATCAAAGATAATTCAAAATGCAAAAAAATGAAGTACATAAAGTAGGCTAATTACTACGAATGAATTTATTGATGCTTGGTTCCAATTATTAAAAATTTTGGATGTCCATTTCCAAGCCTGTTGAGTAATAGGAAATTGAAAGAAAACATAAGAAAATGAGTCTTTACTTCTACAAAAAGGACATTGAGGAGAATTAATTCTCATATATTAGGATGAGTGCTAATAGGAAGACCTTGATGAATAAGATACCATAAAAATACGAATTTAGAAAATGTAGGAGCTTTTCAAATATCTTTCATTTTCCTCATCCAAAAATGCAATGATAATTGTATTTTCCAAGCCTTATTAAATTTGTTATGAATAAAATCATCCTTTATAATAATATCATAAGCAAGCTTTAAATTAAAAGGACAAATATATTTTTTATTCTTCCAAAAAATGTCTAGAAAAGCTTAATGCAAATTATTATTAACTTTAAATAAATTCTCAAGATTTGAAATTGAAATTTTCAAAATTATTTTTTCCTTTTTCTATTCATATTATAGAGGCTAGAAGCTTCATTCCAAGTAATTCATCTATCATACACATGTAGACAAGAAACGATAGTGATACCAAATTTGCTCCAAGTGGTACACAATCTAGCTGCATTAATAGCCTAAGCTCCTTAATTAAAAGAAAGCCACCATGGGCTAATTTGATTAAGCATATCTTTTGAAATTGTAATATGATTGTAATTCCAATATTTACTAAGCTTATACCATGTCTTTCAAATTTGTTTAAGAATTGGAGAACCATGAGTAGAAATGGCCTAAGGAAAAAGAATATAGTGAAGAAAATTATTAAAGGATCAACTGTTTTCATTCTTAGATTATTTTTTCATAATTCTATTTTTAAAAGAAGCATCCAAACATCATCTCCATTATTGCACTTTGTAATCCATTTTTCTGCAAGATAAATACACTAGCTATAACAATTAACAAGATGAAGTCCATCTTTCTTGCTATTAGTGCAAATATCCCAACCAATTCTAGAAAAATATTTTTTATGTTGCTTATCAAACCAAAGAAACTAATGGATAATATGATCAATTTTCTCATAAAAAATTTTAGAAGGAGCCTAACAACTAAAGTAATAAACATGAGTTGATTAAAGAATTTGCTTAATAACTAACATTTTGCTAGTAAAGGTGACACTTTTTCTTTCCATTTATCAAGCTTTTCTATAATTTTATCAACCGTATAATTCTATAAAATGGTAAGATTAGGCTCAAAAGAAAATAATATTTCTAAAATTTTGAAGATAAAATCTTTTCTCAAGATTTTCGAATATTTGATAGTAATCTACTCATCAATATTTGATTATAATAAATAATAGATTTTTGCCAATTCATTTAAGAACCAAATAACATTTAGTAATCCTTCACTCTAGCTAAAAGGTTATTAATATGTTATAGAGAATTATTTATCATAAAAAATAATTATATGCAAAGTGTATGTTAAGCAATTGCATACCTTGATTTTAAACAAAATTTTCTTAATGAAATTCCTTTGTATATCATTGATGAAGCATCATGGTTGGCCATGTCGATGGGATGCCATCAACATGGGGCTCGATCCTTTGACATGTACTCATTGATGGGGCTCCCTATTTTTCCTATAAATATGCACTCAACAACTGCATTTATGACATAAATCTCATAGCTGTAGTGAGGCTCTAGTAGTTTTTTCACTTGGAAGTTAAAATATTTTTCTAAGTGCCCGTAGTAGGAGTCACAAAGTGTATAGATCTTTATTCGAGCATTGTTGTACCTGAGCATTGCAGTGTGTGCAACAATAAAGATGAGCTTTCTAATAAACCTTACAACACTTTGAATTAGATTAATTATTTCCTTTATGCATTTAATATTTTAAGCAATTTCCTTTAGTGTTTTAAGTCATTAAAGTAATTAAATTAAGCTAATTTAAGCTAGATTAAGATAGATTAAATAGTGATTAATTAAGCACATAGGTACAACCACTTCAAGCATATGCTTGGCACTTAGTAATCCCAGTAACACTTAACATTTGGTAACCT
>MNCI01009709.1:1120402-1146479 GCA_015680685.1 Gnetum montanum
TTAGTTGCTAATTTACTCTAACTAACTAACATTTAACTAATNAAATGATAAAAATCATATGCCTCAATTACATTTAACCATACCTTTGCATTTCACAAGTGTAATTGGGAAGACAAAAATTGCAATTATTAGTTTCACCTCCTAGAGACCAATGTACTTAGAAGGCTATAAGTCCATGGAATTTGATCAAATCACGCATGACTGCTTAGTGATTCGTATGGTTGGGTGTAGGGTCTACTCACCGCTCATCATTGGCATAGTTGTCAAGGACTTGTAGTTTGCTACATGCACTATCTAGAACTTAGTGAAAATTATTTAAGATTGTTGGAATGAACCCTCAAGTTGTAATCATTGGAAAAATAAAAATGATAATTATAATTAAAGCACACTAAATTTTTCTTTTAATTCAAAATGTCTTCTTCTCACATGCATGATGAATCAAAATTGCTAGTGTGCTAAGAATTCAAAGTGGTGTACACATATAAATGAGTTTGAGCCCAATTTCACCTTCATCCTACATTAGGATGAATAATTGTGGTGGAGAGACATGGAGGACAACATTATGTTATTGTCCAACTGATTTGTTTCCAAGATGCTACTCCAAAATCTTAATAGGCTGGACATCCAGGATCTTCATGAAGAGTACGTTGTGCAAGACCATGACTATCAAGACTACCATTCCACAAAAACACAATGCAAAAGAGATTGGCACCAGGAGAAGTACTATGATGTTACGAAGGGGAAAAAGTTCACTAACCCCTTGTTCCTAATGAACCAAAAAGACAATGAGGATCCTTCCTTTGGGGGTTCTCAACATGAAGATTCTCCATCCCTTAACTTTGGTGAAGGGGGATTGAACCTAAACTTATAGTCCACTGTCAATAATCTTGGTTTAGGAAAAAGTGGAAGTCAAGGTAGGGGCTTGGACAAGCATCATGATGATGATAAACATAATGATCATGGCTATGACAAGAAAAGAGGAGGTTGTAGACATTGTGGTGGTGGAAATGCTCTTCCCTCTTCATCCTCTTCATTTGCATCTTTTCCTTCCTCCTTTGAATCTAACCAAAATTGCAAAGGATGAAATGGTGATGGAGGTGAATGGTGAGACAATGATCATAGACCTCATCATGAACAAAGTGGTAGTAGAGGACATCATAGATGTCATTGAAATCATAATGATGATGAACCTTTGCTTGCAACTTATGAGCATGCTAAACATTGTAGAGGTAGTCAGAATTTCAACCAGGCATGTGAAAGATAGTAGAATCAAGAGGTTGAATATGAAAAATATCAAAAAATTTTAGGGGTAATAACTTAGATTCATAAACCCATCTTTAAGCCTTTCATGATGCCTATGCCTTATAGAACATAGAGAATGATTAGAAAAAACTTCAGTTGTTTCCCAAGATACTTACAAAAGAAGTAGAAAGTTGGTACCACTCCTTGGAGCTAGAACCAATTTGTAGATAAAGTACAATGCTTGAGTTGTTAAATGACAAATATCATATGTACTCTAAAGTGTCTAATTTGAGAAAGCAAATCCAAGACTAGAAATAAGGAATACATGAACCCTTGGATGCAGCCATGGGTAGGTATTATTTCCTTTTGCACAAATGTCTTGGCCATGATTATTCTCAATGAGAGTAGCTTCACCCTATCATAGATGTGCTTAGATTAGAAATGAGAAGAACCCTTGTGGTCTATTCCTAAGGGAGATTATTAGAACTAAGAGTCCATCAAATCCAAAGGCTCATTGAGTTGGTTGCGAAAGAAGAAGGAGAGTTAAGAAAATGGAAAATTGCTAAAGAATATAACTAGGATCCTTCCATAAAAAAAAGGAATGTTTGATTCTATGACAGTGAGGGGGAGGCATCACTTGCTAAAGTGGTGCAACAAAAAACCTTGTCAATTCAAAAACAATGTTTCTTAAATTTCATATAAGGTGGAAAAAATGTGGGAATTTTTGGATGAAAATTTTCAAATTACTCTAAAAATTGCAAAGGAATCTAAAGAGCAAGGTAGTGATCATGATTGTAGGAGAAGGAAGGAAGCTAAATGTGCCTACTAAAAGGGTAAGGGCAAAGTTGCTGCATTTGAAGAGGTTGTGAAGTCAAAATGAAATGATGGTAGTAGGTGTGAAATTTTTCAATATGAACATCCTAAAGGATGTTTTCCTATTTTTTCACACTTGCAGGTATCTTGGGTGTATGCTCTAAATGCTAGGCTAGTAAAAAGGTAAGCACCCAAAAGATTGCCTTATTGTCAAGGTAATCCTAAGTAGTTCCACCAACAACAATCTTATTATCTAAGTGGAGCTCCATCACAATCATATGAGTACTATCAATAGTGGTAGCATCCACAATCATGGGGGATGGTACCACCAAGGTAGTAGTACCCTTATAAGCAACCAGATCTATATGGGTCCTATGTTCAAAAACCCATATTTTTGCATGACTCTTTTAGTCATGCTTCTTTTCAACATTACTACTACCCTCTAGAGTATTATAGAACTCATTCTTCATATTCTAGAGGGGAATCCCCATAACCTTATCATCCTCCTCATCCTTCTACACATGTTCCTCCATCCTTAATCCAATTACTACCTGCTCCATCCATGTAGGATGAAAATTCTTGCACAGCTATAACAACGCACTGCTACTAAGGCTGTTAACTTATAGCCAACTCCATATCAAAGTGGTTCAAAAACAAAATCCCATAAAAGATCATTCTTCCAAACCAATAGCCCTAAAAAGATCTCATTAACTCATGTGGCTAGTCATCTTATGTCTCTTTCATCCTCTAAATTTATTCCTTTTAAGAACCCTTCAAACCAAATGCCTCACAAGATCTACATAGTCATGTTAATCCATGTTGTATCTAATAGGATCAAGGCTGGTAACCTTCCTAGGAAAAGAGTTGATCCTAGAAGTCCCCTCATCTACTTGCAGATTTCTAGAAATGAGCCATGCAAGGCTCTTCTTGATTCAAGTTCTATTATCAATCTAATTTCTCATGAAATATACCAAGCTTGGAACTTGCCTCCTCTCAAGAAGAGCAACATTCATTTATAATTGGTAAATTAGTCCATCATTGTTTCCTTGGGATTTTTGAAGAACATTATGACCACTATCTATGGATGGTCATATCTTATTAATTTCCTTGTGATCAAGGTTGATAATTTCAATAGGAACTTTCCAATCATTATGGGAAGGGCTTGGTTAAGAACTATTGATGTGAAAATGGGAATTAGAGATCTTTCTCTAGAAATTTCCAAAGAAAATGCATTTGGAAAGATCAACAAGAAGAGAGTTCCATGCATCGCATACAGCGATATAGGATGCAACTGTGTGAAGAAGTTATGATCTATCAAAAGCACATTAATCAAAGTATGTAGATAGTGTGTAGATGAATTTGAAATCCAAAAGTGCTTGTACAAAGTAGCCACAAAACATGAGGACATCCAATGGTTGACAGTTGATATTGAAAGTAGCACACCTTGCATGGAACCAACTAAGAGTTTAACATATGTGTATGTTGAAGGCATGGATGAATTAAAGCAATTTCATCACCAACTCATCTAATGATGAACCTGATGACACTTATTGGGGAGAGTTGGAAATGCTTGACAATTTTAAACAAGAGCCCTTAGAGTTGAAAAATCTACCCACTGACATGGAGTATGCATTCCTAAAAAATGGTAAGCTAGTAATAATTAATGTCAACCTTGCTCTTAAATAGAAAGAAATTTTTTGAATGTGCTTAATAAATGGGAAACAACCTTGCTTGGTCATATCCTAAACTCACTAGGATTGATCCTAGGATATGCCAGCATTGCATCTATACTAATCCTTTCATCAAGCCAAAGAGGCAATCACAATAGTGGTTGAACCCTAAATGGAAGAAGATTATCAAAGAGAAAATTTAAAAAATCCTCAAGACAAGGTTCATCTATCCAATCACAAATAGTAAGTGGGTTCACTTGTAATTATGCCAAAGAAAGATGGAAAGTGGTGGGTTTGTATTGGTTTCAAACTATTGAACATGGTGACCTATAAAGATCGTTTCCCATTGCCATTTGCAGACTTGGACACTATCTCTAGGCATTACTATTAAAACTTTCTAGATGGTTATAGTGGCTATAACTAGATTTAGATTGCGGTAGAGGATCAAGCCAAAACAACATTCACAAGTCCTTGCAAGACCTTTGCATATAAAAAGATGTTTTTTCATCTGTGCAATGCCCCTATGATATTCCAACACCTTGTCATTAGCATTTTTCAATAGTATATTGGTAGCAGGGTGGAAGTCTTCATGGTTGACTTTTCCACCTATGGTGCTACATTTGAGTAGGTCTTAGACTACCTTGGGTAAGTGCTTAAAAGGTGTGTGGAGACTAATCTTTGGCTCAATTAGTAAAAGAAACATCTCATGGTCTAAGAGGGCATTATGTTGGGGCATATAATCTCACAAGTAGGGATTAAGGTGAACCTTGAAAAGATTAGGGTCATCTAAGGAATAACCCACCAACCAGAATTCATTAAAGATGTCCTATCATTTCTTGGACACAGTGGCTACTAATGGCAATTCATAGAGAATTTCTCTAAAATTGCTAAACTATTGGTTAAGCTTACAAAGAAAGATGCTAATATGGAACAAGGAATGTGAAAAGACATTCCAACAGCTTAAGGAGAAGCTTGTAGAAACTCGAATTCTACGAGCTCCTAATTGGTATCTTCCATTTTACATCATGTTAAATGCATCGAACTATGCCTTGGAAGCTATTCTTACATAGTTGGAAGATCAAAAATGTCCTTATTATATCCACTTTACAAGCCAAATCATTTTTAGTACATAGCTTAACTACACCACAATGGAGAAAGTGCTTATGGTAATGGTGTATGCCTTAGATAAGTTCAACTACTATGTGCTTGGATAAAAAGTGTTTGTGCACACTGATCATAATGCCATTTGCTTCCTCATAAACAAGTCAATAGTAAGCTCCCATGTCATACAATGGCTAGTGATCTTGTAGGAGTTTGATCTTACAATGGTAGATTGAAAGAGAATTGAGAACATGGTCATTGATCACTTGTCTTGGTTACAATGCAATAACAAAGAGGAGGAGAGCCCACTTTTTGATCAATTTCCTAATGAACTCCTCTTTGATATTGTGATAATTGAATAAGTGCTTGATGAACCTAAATGGTATGAAGGCATCCTCACTTATCTTTTCACTTAGGAGATGCCACAAGACTTGGATCATTAGAAGAAACAATAGTTTCTTCATCAGGCCAAATGCTTCATAGAGATTAATGGACACCTTTACAAGATATGCATTGATGGCCTAGTTTGTTAGTGTGTTTTTGATGCTAATCAACTACGCATTCTCTGAGATCCTCATAAGGATCCCTGTGAGGAACTCTATGTAGGGAGACACATGACCATTAAGATCCTAATGGTAGGGTATTACTAGCCAATAATCTTCAAGGATGCTCAACAATTCGTCCACTCTTTTGAGCATTTTCAATGAGATGGTGGGATGATCACTTGAATGGAGGGGCCTCAATAGTGGATCCAACGACTAGAACCCTTTGATATTTGGGGCATAAAATTTATGGATCCCATCACACCCATATCAAATGGAAAGGCATACATATTTGTCATTATTGACTATTGTACCAAATGGGCAAAAGCAGTAGTCATCATTAACTATACATCATCTACTGCTGCATGGTTTGTACAATAGAATGTTGTAAATAGGTTTGGAGTGCCATGTGCACTAATTTTTAACAATGGTACTCACCTTATATGTGCTACTTTTTGCAAGCTTATGCAGTGCTTGGGGGTTGAACATAAACTAACAACACCCTACCATCCCTAAGCCAATGGTTAAGTAGAGGTTACGAATAGGGAGATCACTAAGATCTTAATCAAAGCAATAAGTAAATATAGGAGATGCTAGAGCACAAAACATAATGATGTCCTCTAGGCATACCGCTCAACATGCAAACTCCCTATAGGCTACTCTTCCTATGAAATGGTGTATGGGAAATTACCAACTCTTCTAATTCAATCCAAGCTTTTTACACTTTTAATAGCCTATGACCCTGATATTGACCTTAATCCAGCACAAAAAGAAATATTGATCAACCTTAATGTACTAAATGAGAATTGATTGGTAGCCCTATCCTTGAATAAAGTGCACAAAGCATTCAACACAAAGCAATATGACCTTAGACTAAGGAAAGTTAAATTTCAGCCTAGAGATAAGGTTCTTTAGTGGAACCCCACACACATACCTCAAAATACTAAGTTTCAAATGTTGTGATAAGGGCCTTGTGTCATTTATGAAACCTTTTTTTCTTGGGTCATGTTGATCTACAAACTCAAGAGTCCAAATAAGAAACAACTAATCAAAATGTAACACCTTAATTCTTTCCATGAGCCTAAACAAACCAATGCAAGAAACACCTCATTGGATGAACAACCTCACTCAATCTTTTGAATCTCCTCCTTTCAACTTAGTCAAGGGTAAGATGACCATCTGTGCTAATCATATAAGTGGCTCAGTTTTTTTTACCTTTTTATTTTACAATTTTTTGTTTTACACTTTGTTGTTTTTACACCTTTTTGTTTTACACTTTCTTTGTTTTTATACCTTTTTATTTTACACTTTATTATTATTATTCCAATTATTTTTACAACATTGTTAGTACATTTTGACTTTCTTGAATATTTTATAATTTCTTTTATAGTTTACTTTATTTTGGTGTGAATTTTTCTTATTGTTTGCTAATAAAATGCTTTATTGCTAACAGGACATAGTGATGTTGTAGTTGTTTGCTAATGGTGGTTTTCATTTAATGTTTTTGATTACTAATGTTTAGTTTCTATTTCTAAATTTTGATTACCAATAACTAAGACAAAGTTTCTTTTTCATGGAACAGGCAATGAGTGCACATCATTCACCCATCCATAAATTCTATGGTCTTCTTGGTTTGGATGTATGAGGTTCCTTTTCATTAATGAAACTTAAAAAAACTTATGACCTTGGTATTTTTCAAACTTGGGAAAAATTTAAAGGTTTGCAAAGGGTGTGAATTCAAGGGGATTCAATGCTCTCTGTGCCTTTCTACTTACTTGACTGCAATTGTATTTTCATGAATTTCTTACCGTTCCATGTTGACCAATAATAGGGAGTTAATAAGTCTTTGCATGATGTGGTTCCCATCCAAAAAAATCCATAAAAACATAAAATCCAAAACAAAAAATAGGAAATTCAAGCATTGGTTATGGGATTAGAAAGACATGTTACCCATGCCCAAAGGTCCCCCTCTAACTAAGGCCCTTTCTCACTTCCTACTTCTCTTTTCTTCTCAAATACTGAATGGTTATTGATCTATGGGAGCATTCTTGTATCTTGAGGAGATGGTATGGTCTTAAAGTGGTGATGTAAAGTCATTGAAAGTGGTTGGTTTTAGTTTGGAATAAGGATGGATTTTATTGGGTCATTTACCCACAACATCCATAAGAGACTTCATGTAACCACAATTTGAGATTCCATCTCACCTTCTCTCTCATCCACCAATGCCTTTTGTAATCCACCTCACTACTGATTTTCATGTTTTTATTCAACGTCTTAGTTTGAAATGTCAAAATTCTTAGGTAGATTCTTTTGAATTCAATCCTTAAATTTTCATCACCATTAATCAACTATGGGGCCCATGAACTCCTTATTTGAGATCATGCAAAGAAAAAAAGAGCATAAGCCTACTATGGGGAGGATCCACTTGCATATCTCTTGGTTGGATTAGTCAAGTTCCTTATCCTTAGGTATTTCGATGATCAAATCTATCATGCACCCCATTGATGCATCCAATTGTGTAGTCCTTAAGGCATATTTTCTCCAATGAATTCATTCTCCAAATTCTCTGATTTTGTACATGTTAAAGCCATCCTCTAATGTTTTCCCCATGTTCATAGCCTTTTTGCCTCTCTAAGGATACCAATTTCATAAGAAAACTTTTTTACTTTTCAAGATATTCAAAGTGAAAATTTTGGTTACAAGCTTCATAGACGGGTACCCGTCAATGGAGCCCATGTATAAATGGGATCCTATATATGGGATCCCATCGACACAAGGGTCCACCCACCTATATATTGCTAGCCACACATAGCAATTTTCACATTTGCATCAAAACGAGGAGGGAGTTTTTCAATTTTTTAGAACCTAGAGTCTTCTAAGAGCCATATCTTCCTAATCATTTGTTCAATTTACTCTATTCTTCAACCCTATAGATACCAAAGGTAAGATCTTTGTCATGGGGGCCACAAGCCTTCAATTTTTGTTGAAAAATATTTTAAAAAGATTTCTAGCTCCCTTAGAGTTTTAACAAAGAAATCAACATTAAAACATTAAATTATATGAGTTAAACCTTTTGACAAGCTTTGGTGACATTCTAAATGAAATAATAATAAAATAATCAATCTACCATGGTCAAAACTTAGCCTAAGTGTAACTACCCAATGAGAAAGGTACTTAAATATTATAAGTTACACATTGAATTCTAATCCTTGGTTATGTTTTGACCACATATGACACCTAAAGGAAAACATTCGCAGGAAGGAGGAACATCCCAAGTAAGGGACAAACAATCAAGAATGGGACAGGGCCAAGAACAATCCCATGAGCAAGTGGAAACCCATACCATGGGACCTCTTTAGGAGGAGCCAAAAGTGGAATCTATCTAATAGATTCCTAAGAACAGTCTCATCAAGATGAGGCACTAAAGACTAGATTGAACCTTAAGGTTACCTTGATGAAAGCTTGCCTTAGGTAGATCGTGAATCAAGAAGTCCAGAAATTAGTGCTCCAAGAGTTAAACTTCAAACCTTTTTTTTGGAGTTCACACCTCAAAAGTTAAGACTCAACTGCAAAACTCTCTTATGTGGCCCACAATCACTTCTAGTGAGGAGTGATACATGGGAGAGATATACCTATTCTGGAACAATCAGTAGGCTTATTCAATGGTCAAAATCAATGACATCTCAGTGTCCTAATAGGTGAAAGCTATTGTAAAGGTCCTTTGGTTACTAGAAACTGGGGCAAATTTAGTAGAAATTCCAATGTAGGTAGATTGTGACATCAACAAAGAATGGATGAAATAGTGTTATGGAGTTGATCGTAAGGAGTTTGGCATGCTTACCATGGTGGAACATGCATATTTCAAAATTTTTCCCTTTCACCTTAATCCAATGGTGAGGTTAAGCAAAATCATTGCTTTCTCTGCCCATGTATGTGTTACTCTAAGTCGTAGGTTCCCTATCAACCTTCCAAAGTTTGATCTATCTTGAGATAGATAAGTGATTTAAAGAAAATGAACATGGAAGGAAGGCACTCCCCTTCCCATATCTCATCCAAAAATTATGCAAGAGGGGTGGCATAACTTGCTACACAAATGATGTTGTTCAATGTGCTCTATCCACTTCTTGGGTGGAGATGATGAAGGATAAGGTGCCTGCCAAAATCATCCAAGAATAGGAGTAACAATCATTACCTCAATCACCCACTCACGAAACAATACTAGAGGCCCATGCTACCCTTGAGTGCATGTGCAAGATCTAAGAGTAGCTCTTACTAGAGCAGGAGAAGCAAGCAGGGATGAGTGGTGATGATCCATCTATGTAGCACCCAACGATGAGTCACAACAACAAAGTGGCTTGAGCTATCAGCTAGATGGAGGGATGTGGGTCAATTTTCTTAGCCCAAAGGACACAGGTACTTATGAGGTCAAATCCTAATGCTAAAGAGGTAACAACATCTCTCTCACAATAGTAGAAATTCCTAAAAATCTTTGGTAACACCATTACTTTTTCAATGCATTTGGAGAAGGGCAAAGGGGTAACTGTCTTGGTAATGTAGCACCACGGGCAGGAGATAGTAATAGAGGTGGATATTGATAGAATTACTAGGGTATTAAATGCATCTATGGTGCCTATACTAGATGTATCTACATTCTAAGATGTGCAAACATACACAGGAATAGTTAATGACAAATTGAGTGCAGCCTAGCATGAGTTACTAGAACAAATGGTGGGAACTAGGCAATAGATTTTGGATATCTTTGACCTTTTGGATACAATCACTGCAACCTAGTCAGAGCTACTAGAAGCAATGGATAAGTGCATCATATTAGAGGGACAACTCGAAATAGCCCAAGAACAAAACCAACACTTGGCTGTGAAGGTTGCTGAATTAAGAGCCCATCTTGCCAATCTTGCATTTCTCAACATTGCACTGACAAGGGATGAATCCTTTAGGTAGCTTGAAGAAAAGATTAAAAAGGTTGAAAATGAAAAGGAGATTGTCATCTTTGACCAAATCATAGGAAATGCCAAAACAGATACTATTCATAAGGACTTAATTCAAATGTACCATGAGAATGTAATTTTGACCATAGAAAATCATTGCTTGCACAATGTTAATGTGCAAAAGCACAAATGCAAGATTTTATCCATCAACAATAGGAGTAGCTAGCTAGAATGAACAATGCATTAAAGAGATTAGTAGCTAAAAATAGAAATCTTTCCATGAAGGAAGTTTGAGTCCTTCATCAAAAATCTACAATCAAGGTAGCATCTTGGGAAAATGAGGCTCCTAGATTTGAGAGAGTCAAGAATCATTACAAAGATCAAGGTAGTCTATAGAAAGAAATTGATGAGAAACACGTCCAGATGACAAAGGCAAAAGTCAATGCTGCCCTCTAGAAGCTCAAGGAAGGAGGTGATGTCTAGCAGCCTATCTTTGATGGGCTCAATGACTACAACAAAGCAAGCATTTGCATGAAAGAGCTATAGACCAAGGTGATGACTGAGTACATGGAATTTGCCAATCTCTATTATGCAAATCTAGTGATTCTAACTATGGGACAACCATAGTACAAATTGGAGAAACAAGTGGCTACTTTGTACTTATTGTATGAAGCAAAGTTCAAGCATCATAAGGACACCAAGAAGAAACTTGAGATTACCAACATCAAACTCAAGGTTCTTAAGAAAATTTCATCGATCAATGATCAACTACTAAGAACCTATCCAAGAGGATGATTGACTACTAGGAGCTATAGAATGTAGTCATGGTGTTTAATGTTGAATGCAAAATTTTCATTACATGGTTTGTAAATGTTAAGGAGTTGATAAATCATGTTTTGCATATGCTCCGATGTCGGTGTGGCCATGATATTAGGTACATGATATCATGGCCCCAAGATGCCATATCATACATTCGATATCACAAGGTTACTCTCGGGTCTATAAATACAGTGCCCAAGCACACACTTGGCAGTAAGTTTTTGGCAGTTAAGTAGAAAAATTCTTGCAGTTTGTTCACTTGAGAGTTAGAATATTTTCCAAGTGCCTACATTAGGAGATCTAATTGTGAACAAATCTTTATTCAAGCATTGATGTACTTGAGCACACCATTGCATTGGCAATAAAGACGAACTCTTTGATTCATTCCTTGCAGCACTTAAGACTTTCTTTCTTATGCATTTATATATTGTGATTTCATGCAATTTACATTAATGTTATTTATGTAGTAATTAATTTTGATGAATCAAGAAACTTATTAAGATACACAAGCACAACCTCTTTGAGCATACTTGTGACACTTGGTAGCTCAGAAATGACTAGCATTTGATAGCCCAGTAATGTTTGCACAAAGTTCAGGATGTGTCTGGAAAGTGGGAACGGTTACTTGTGTTAGGCTAGATTAGACTATAGTCTGCTTAGCAATTAATCACTCTTACTTTTATTCTTATTCTAGGTGAGTAATTCCATAAAAACACAAACTGATAAAAATATTATGTCTTAGTCACACTTAACCATACAATTGCATTCCATAAGTGGAACTAGGAAGACAACAAACAAACAATACGCATGCATTGTTTAGCTCTAGCATACTTAGTAATTATAGTTTGTAGAATTTGACTAGATCACACATGAACACTTGTGATTTGTGTGGTTAGGCATAGGGGTACCTTGCCGCTCATCATTGGTGTTGTTGCCAAGGATTGTAGTTCTTCGTGCACTATCTAAACCCAGTGAAAATTAGTAACCTTGTTGTTTGAACCCTAAGAGTCAAATCCTACCAAAAAAAATTATTATCATTAAATTAAATCTCAACTGCACCTATTTATTAACATAAAATGTCTTCTTCTCACATGAGCCCATCTTTGCCTAGGGTAGTTCAAGTGCCTTAACAATACCAGGTGGTATATGCTCTTCTCGATGAGTATGTACTAGACTTTACCTTCATCTTGCATCAAGATGAATTGATGCGGTGGTGCAATATGGAAGGCAACATTTTGTTGCCACTTGAACGATCTATTCCAACAATACTCTAGCTAATGCTCGCACGACACAGGCTTCAACATCTCCATGGAGAATATGAGATGCGTGATTCCAACTCAAGGGATTATGATCCCATTGAAGTGAAAAAATTAAGGGATCAATAAACTAGCATGAGCTTGTGAAAAACAAGGGGTTAAACATCTTTCCACCTCTACTTGGCCCAATTGATGAAGGCAACCACTTCTTTAGTGATTCTCCTCTCTTTGAATTTTTTCAAGGAGACCTCAACCAGAATGTACAATCCACAATCCATAATCCAGGTTCTAGTCAAAATGGATCCGATGAAAAAAATGGATCTAGAGAAGCAAGTCAACAAAAGGGGAATAAAGGAGATCATGATCATAATCATGGTCACGAGCATCGAAGGAAGAGTTATAGGCATCAGCATGAAGCAAGCTTCCCTTCTTATTTCCCTTCATTGTCATTGTCTTCTTCTTCATCTGGTTCAGATCATGGCTACAAAAGAAATAACCATGATGGAGGTGATTGATGAAATTAGAATAATAGATGAGACTATTAGGATAGTCTTGATCCAAGACATGGACAATCCAAAGAGGCCCATCATTAAGAAATAAGGATTAGTAGAGAACATCATAGGCACCACCATCATGGTTTTAATGAACCTCTACTTACTACTCAGGGCATGTTAAATATTGCATAGGCTGTGAGGATTTCAACTAGGCATGTGAAGGATAGTAGAATAAAAAGGTTTGATATGAACGATATCCCTTGGTTCGAGGAAGGATATGATGCTGATTCACAAAATCATCTTCAGGCCTTCCAAGATGTATGTGCCTTGCAAAATATTGAGAATGAATGAAAAAAGTTGAAATTATTTCCAAGGATACTCATAAAGGAAGTAAAAAATTGGTATCGATCCTTGAAACCAGAATCAATCAAGCGATGGAGTACAATGTTGGAATTATTCAATGACAAATATCAGATGTACTCCTAAGAATCCAATCTAAAAAAACAAATTCAAGGATGGAAACAAGGGAATCATGAGCCCTTGGATGCTACTATTGGTCAATACTACTCTATGTTACATAGGTGTCTTAGCCATGGATACTCTCAACTTGATCAGGTTCACCATATCATAGACAAGTTACGATTTGAAACCAAGGAAACCCTTGGAATCTATGCTCAAGGGAGATTGACAAAGTTGAGTGCTCGTCAAATTCAAAAATTAATTAAGTAGGTAGCCAAGGAGGAGGAGGAACTGAGAAAACATGAAAGTGAAAAAGAATACAATAGGGACCCTTCTATTCGGAAAAGGACATTCAATTTTGTAAAAGTGAGGATGAATTCGCTAGAGATGAGGTGGTTAATTAGAAAACCTTGCCATTCCAAAAATTGCAATAAAAAATTATGGCTAAGGTTGATCAATCATGGAACTCCATGAACAATAAGTTTCAAGTTGTCTAAAAAATTGCTGAAGAGTTCGAGCAAGGTGGTGAGCGTGAGCATCGAAGATGCAAGGAAGCTGAACATGGCATATCTAACGGTAAAGGTAAGATAGTTGCGATAGAGATGGCTACAGATAGCAATTTAGATGATGATGGTGGATGTGATGTCTACCAGTATGAACATCCTAAGGAATGTTCTCCAATTGTATCATACTTGTAGGAATATGTGGTGTATGCCTTACATCCACAACTTGCATAAAGGGAAACACCTAAAAGATTACCTTATCTACAAGGCAATCCACAATAGTTTCACCAACCATAGAAATACTATCCAAGTGGAACTCCTCTACAACCTTATGAATTATACTAGTAGTGGTAGCAACCAAAATCATAGGCATTTCCACCTCTAAGACAACAATACCCTTACCGACAACCAGATCCCTATAGTTACTATGTTTAGCAACCTTCATCTTCAAGGGACTCCTCTAGTTATGTTGCTGCTTACCAACCTCACCACTACTCTCTTGAAACATACCAATTATCCTATCCAAGGAGGGATGCCACCTACTACCCTCATGTACCTCCTATCCCTACACCTACTCCTCCACCTCCTACACAGCTACCACCTGCTCTATTTATGTAGGATGAATTTCTTGCACAATGACAACAAAGGAATGCTACGAGGGTAGTAAATCTATAATCGATTAACCCATTAAGTGGGTTTGAATCACAAACAAAGAAAAGACCCTTCTTCCAACCTCGCAATCCACCAAAGTCCTTGAACATATCAGTGGTTGGTAACCTTGCTCCTCTAACTTCCTCTATTTCCTCTTTATCTGAGTCCTCTTCAAACCAAAATCCTTCTCGAATCCATACTATAATGCTGACACATGTTATATCTACTTGGATTCGAGCTGGTAACCTACCCAAAAAATTAGCTGATCCCTGGAGTCCCCTAGTTTACTTGCAAATTACTGGGAATAAGCCTTGTCAAGCTCTTCTTGACTTTGGTTCCAATGTTAATTTGATCTCGCATGAGATGTACACAATATGAAACCTTCCTCCCTTAAAGAAGAGCAACATCTAGCTGGAACTGGTGGACCAGTCCATCACTATTCCATTAGGACTAGTTGAGGACATTGTCACCACCATTTGTGGGTGGTCATAACCCACTAATTTCCTAGTAATCAAAGTGGAGAACTGCAAGGGGGACTTTCCAATCAATATGGGAAGGACGTGGATAAGTACTATTGATGCCAAAATGGGAATTAGAGATATTTCCTTAGAAATATCAAAAGAAAATGAGTTCGGAAAGATCAAGAATAAGAGAGTTTCATGTATTGCATACAGCAATTTAGGGTACCATTGTGTGTAGAAGTTATGATCAGTAAAGTAAACATCTATCTCTACATGCAAGTAGTTTGCACCAAAAGCTAATATCTAGACATATCTATACACAATAGCCACAAAACAAGAGGGCACCCGATGGCTAATAGCTGATGCTAGTAGTAATACATTATGCATGGAACCTACTGAGGGCCTAATGTATGAATATGTTGCAAGTATGGATGAACTTGAGCAAGTTCATCACTAGCTCTTTGAAGGAGCAAGTGATGATGTCAATTGGGATGAGCTAGAAATTCCTAACAATTTTAAACAAGAGCCCATTGAATTGAAGATACTACTAATTGGAATAGAGTACGTATTTTTGAAAAATGGAAGGCCGATTATCATTAATGGCAAGCTTGCTACTAAATAGAAGAAAATGTTGATAAAAGTTGTGGAAAAATGGTCGGCAGCCTTTGCCTACTCATATTCCAAACTTACTGGGATAGATCCAAGAATATGCGAGCACTGAATATACACCGACCTTGCTATCAAGATGAAATGATAATCACAGCAGCGTTTGAATCCCAAGTTAAAGTAGATTGTTAAAGAGAAGATTGAACAACTCCTCAAAGCGAGATTCATCTATCCTATCACAAATAGTGAGTGGGTAAGTCCACTCATGATCGTATCTAATAAGGGAGGCGAATGACAGGTGTGCATTGACTTCTGACTACTCAACATGGCAACTTTCAAGGATCATTTTCCATTGCCTTTCGTTGACCAAGTGTTGGAAACCATTTCAAGGCACAACTATTATAACTTTCTAGATGGTTATAGTGGCTATAACCAAATTCAGATTGCACTAGAAGACTAGGCAAAGATAACTTTCACAAGTCCTTGGGGGACTTTTGCTTACCGTCAGATGCCATTTGGTCTATGTAATGCCCCAGCCACATTTCAATGATTAGTTCTCAGCATTTTCGAACAATAGATTGGTAGCAAGGTAGAAGCTTTTATGGATGATTTTTCTACCTATGGAGCTACGTCCGAGCAAGCCCTAGATCATCTTGAGTAGGTGTTGAAGAGATGTGTTGAGAAAAACCTCCAGCTCAATTGGCAAAAGAGCCATCCTATGGTCTAGGAAGGCATAGTATTGAGGCATCACATATCAAAAGTAGGAATTGAGGTGGACCCTGAAAAAATAAGGGTCATCCAAAGAATAACCTACCAACTCAAAATAGTCAAAGAAGTGTGGTCATTCCTTGGTCATACTAGCTACTAATAGTGCTTCATCGAGAATTTTTTCAAAATTGCCAAGCTATTAGTAGAATTGACAAAGAAGGATGAATTGTTCATCTAGACCCTTGCATGTGAAGCAGCATTTCAACAATTAAAGCAAAAGCTTGTTGAAACCCCCATTCTTCAAGCACCAGATTAGTATAGATCATTTCATGTGATGACCGATGCATCAAATTATGCTTTGGGGAAATGATTACATAGATGGATGAACAAAAATGTCCATATTACATTCACTGTGCAAGTTGGAGCATTGCAGGTGCACAACTGAACTACACCACCATAGAAAAGGAGTCAATGGTAGTGGTGTTCGCTTGGAGAAGTTCAAGCACTATGTGCTTGGCTACAAAGTGTTTATGCACACATATCATAGCGCCATCATATTTTTAATGAAAAAACCAACAGTAAGCCCTTGTGTCATACGGTGGCTCGTGATTTTGCATGAATTCAATCTCATGATAGTAGATCATAAAGGTGTGGAGAATGTGGTCGTGGATGACTTATTGTGACTAAGATGGGATGACAAGGAGAAAGAGAACCCTTTATCTAATCAATTCCCTGACAAATCTCTTCTTACAGGTGTTATTAATGCATAAATGCATAATGAACCAAAATGGTATGACATCATCCTCACTTATCTTCTCAAGAAAGAACTGCCGCAAGGGCTGAACACTAGGAAAAAACAACAGTTTCTTCATTGAGTCAAACATTTCATAGAGATTAATGAAAACCTTTACAAAGTTTTTCCTGATGGCTTGGTATGTTGGTGTGTCCCTGATACAAATCAACTGCGCATTCTTCATGATGCTTATGAAGGTCCTTGTGGGGGCGATTATGCTGGGAGATGCATGGCCATAAAAATCCTCATGGCAAGGTATTATTGGCCAACAATCTTTAGGAATGCACACCAATTTTTTTACACTTGTGATCATTGCTAGAGTGATGGTGGAATGAAAATTTGAATGGAGGGGCAACAACAATGGATACAACCTCTTGAGCCATTCAGTATTTGGGGCATTGACTTTATGGGTCCCATTGCACCTTTATCAAATAGAAAGGCATATATAATAGTCGCAATTGACTATTGTACCAAGTGGGCAGAAGCAGCAATTGTCACTGACTGTACATCCACCACTATTAGGTTTGTATAACAAAACATGGTAAACACGTTTGATGTACCTCATGTGTTAATTTCTAATAATGGAACTCATTTTTTAGGTGCCGCTTTCTGGAAATTGATGCAATGCTTGGGGGTTGAACATAAACTTACAACACCATATCACCCCCAAGCCAATGGTCAAGCTGAAATCACTAATTGGGAGATTACAAAAATATTAATGTGTACCATTAGCAAATACCGAAAGGACTAGAGCACAAAATTAAATGATGCCCTTTGGGCCTATCACTCTACATGGATGTTTCCCATAGGTTACTCTTCCTATGAGCTCGTGTATGAAAAATTACTAACATTACCCATTCAATCAGAACTTTGTACACTCTCTACAACCTATGACCTTGACCTTAATCTAAGTTTAGCATAAAAAGAATGGTTAATGAGTCTCAACTTGCTAGACAAAAATCGGTTAATGGCCCTATCATCCAACAAAATGCATAAGGCATTCAACAAGAAATGTCATGACCTCAAAATAAGAAAAGTCAAGTTTCAACTAGGAGACAAGGTTCTCTATTGGAATCCTGCACATATACCCTAACGAACCAAGTTTCAAACATTGTGGGAAGGACCTTACATTACTGATGAGACTTTTCCATCTGGGGCCATGATCATCTACAAACCTAACATCCTAGACAAGAAACAACTAGTCAACATTCAACAAATATAACCTTTCCATGAGCCCAAGCCAACCAACATAACAAACACCTCATCAAATAAACAACCATGCTCAATCTTTCGGATCTCTCCCTTCCAACTTAGTCGTGGAGAGATGGCCACCCATATTAACACCTTAGGTAGCTCCTCAGTTTTTTGACTTTATTTTTGTTTTCCACATTTTTGGTTTTATAACTTTTTATTTTCATCTTCTTTATTTTACATTTTTGTTTTACATATTTGTATTTTAAGTTTATTGTTCTTCTCTTAGTTTTTATTCTACACCATCATTAATATATTCAATATTTATTGTCTACTCTTTTACTTTCTTTTATGGTTATGTTTGCTTGTGTTTGATGTGTTTCTCTACTTTTTCTACTAATAAGGTGGCAGGTACAATGATAATGCACTACTTGATGGTGGTATGCTTAATTTGTAATTTGATTGTTGATGTCTAGTTTCTGACTTTGAATGTCGTTACTGATGATTGGGACATGGTTTCTTTTCATGTAACAGGTAGTGAGTCCACATCATCCACCCATCCANCAAGGCACACCCCTTGGACAAAATAAATGTGAAAAATTTATGGGTCTTTGCATGGTGTGGTTCCTATTCAAAAAGAAAGAAAAAAAGAAAAAAACATGGGAATTCAAAGCACACCCCTTAGACCAAATAAAAGGGCTACAAGCACTAATTGTGAGATTTTTCTTATCTCCTCTAATTGAGGCCCTTTCTCACTTCCTACCTTTACTCCAATTTGGAATGGTGGTTGTTTTTTGAGAGCATGCTTATGTCTCAGGGGATGGACTAGCCTTAGAATGTTGATGCAAAGTCGCTGAAAGCGGTTGGTTTTGATTTGGACTAAGGATGGATCCTACCAATTCATTTAATCACAAGCTCCACAAGGGACTGCATGTGGCCATAATTAGGAACTCCATTCCATTATCTCTATCATCCATCTATGCTTTTCATGCCTCACCTCACTATCGGTTTCATGTTTTGAGTCAATGTTTTGGTTTGATATGTTGAGTTTCTCAGTCAATTACTTTTGGGTTTTTGTACTTAACTTTCCATAACCATTAATCATCCATGGTGCCCATGAACTCCTTGGTTTGAAGTTATGTAAGGGCATAAAAGGCCTGTGCCTGCTTTGGGGAGGACCCACTTGCATATCTTTTAGTTTAGTTAAGTTAAGTTCTTTACCCTTAGACATTGCTACAATCAAATTCTTTTTATTTACCCATTCATGTCATCCAATTGTACGCACCTTTACAATTGTTATTAATGAACTCCTTTTTATTGTTGTGAATATCCTCTTTCCAATATTTCTTATGTTAAGCTTTTTCTAAATTGTATGATTCGCTTCTCTTACTTAACCCATTTGTTAGTCTTTCCACTAACAACATCAAGTAACCAATCTATCACAATCATAACCTGGCTAGATAAAATCACCAACGAGACAAGGTACTTAGCCATTTTCTATTGCACTATATATACTAATCCTTGGTTTTGTTGTGATTGTAGTGGAAAGTGTGAACTGGAAGCGACACTATTGTCACCAAGGAGGATGCAACCATATCACTCACAGGAGATTGTTCATGACTGCTGGATCTCTTCTACCTCTCCCTCATTCTTCTATTGCCAAGAGTGGTTGGATGTCCTTTGGATCTGTTGGTGTTCTTTTCTATTTTCATGAACACCCAATGTTGTACACCATTGTAATATTGTATGCTTGGGCACTTCTATATTTGTCTATTTTCTCTGTGTCACTCTGCATGTCAGTCAATTAAGTCCACACTCCCTAATGTATTTTGTAAAGGACTTGTTCCTCTTCTTCTGTACTTGAGAACAAGTTTTCATTCAATCATGGGGGTATGATAAATTGTGTTCTCCATATGCTCTGATATCAGGGTGGCTACGATATCAAGTACATGATATTGGGTATGCGATATCGTAGCCCAAGATGTGATATTGTACATTTGGTATCGTAGGGTTACTCTGGGTCTATAAATACAATGCCCAAGTGCACAATTGGGAGTAAGTTTTTGGTAGTTAAGTGGCAAAACTCTTCCAGTTTGTTCATTTGAGAGTTGGAATATTTTCCAAGTGCCTGCAATAGGAGATCTAAGTGTGAATGGATCTTTATTCAAGCATTGATGTACCTGAGCACACCATTTCATTGGCAATAAAGATGAACTCTTTGATTCATTTCTTGCAGCACTCAAGATTTTATTTATTATGCATTTATATATTGTGATTTCATGCAATTTAAATTAATGTTATTTGTGTAGTAATTAATTTTTATTAATTAAGCAACTGATTAAGATACACAAGCACAACCCCTTCAAGCATATGTGTGACACTTGGTTGCTCAGAAATGACTAGCATTTGATAGCCAAGTAGTGTTTGCACAAAGTTTAGGATGTGTCTGGGAAGTGGGAATAGTAACTTATGTTAGGCTAGATTAGACTATAGTCTTCTTAGTAATTAATCGCTTTTGAAATCACTCTTACTTTTATTCTTGTTCTAGGTGAGTAATTTCATAAAAACACAAACTAATAAAAATCTTATGCCTCAGTCACACTTATGGGACTAGGAAGACAATTAACGAAAAACATGCATGCACTATTTAGCTTTAGCATACTTAGTAATTATAGTTTGCGGAATTTGACTGGATCACACGTGAACACCTGTGATTCATATGGTTAGGTGTAGGGGTACCTTGCCACTCATCAAGAGCTATTCTTGATAATGCCCTATCCCTAGGATGTTTCCACTTTGGCCCATATTTGAAATGTTGCATGGACCATGAATGATCCTAGGGAAAAGGAGGAGAAGACAAAGGCACTGTATGATGCCTTTCATCTTCCACTAGAAGTTGCAGCTACCACAAGATAACTATAACTACCTCAACCATCACATGTGCCCAAAGCAAGAGAAGGTTCCTTAGAGCCTCAGGAGCCTCCACCAGTTGAGATAATTTGATTTTCTTTAACATCTTCATGCCATCTAAGGAATTATATTTGGCAATTTTGTCTTAGTATTTAATTTTATTGTTTTGACCACCCAAAAATTTGTAATCAATGAAAAATAATACACTTTGAACACTTAGTTTTTTTGTGTTGTTCATATGTTTGTTTTGTGTGTCAATAATTTCATACCTTCCCAAATTTTATAAGGAACTCGAGGATGACTTTTCATTTAGTCATGGAGGTATGATGAAGCATCATGGTTGGTCGCGTTGATGGGATGCCATCGACGCAACCCAATTGACGGGATGTCATCGATGTGGGGTTTGACCTGTACCCATCAATGGGGCTCTCTATTTCACCTATAAATACATACTTACCAACCAAATTTATGGCATAAGTCTCATAGTTATAGCAAAGCTCTAGCAGTTTGTCCACTTGAAACTTAGAATATTTTTCTAAGTGCCCACAATAATAGTCAAAGAGTATATGAATCTTTATTTAAGCACTATTGTACCTGAGCACTATAATGTCTACAGTAATAAAGACAAGCTTTTTGATAAATCTTGTAGTGCTTTGAAATAGATTAATTATTTCCTTTATGCATTTAATATTTTAAGTAATTTCCTTTAATGCTTTAAGTAATTAAAGTAATTAAATTAAGCAGATTTAAGCTAAATTAACCTAGATTAAGATAGACTAAATAGTAATTAATTAAGCACATTAGTATGGCCACTGCGAGCATACACTTGATGCTTGGTAATCCTAGTAACACTTAACATTTGGTAATCTAGTAGTGTTAAACATGTTTAGGATGTGTACGACAAGTGGGAAAAAATGTTTATGTTAAGATTAGTTAAATGTTAGTTAGTTAAAGTAAATTAGCAACTAAATATATAATTCTTTATTCTTTATTCTTAGGTAACTTAGAACATAAAACAAAAAAAATGATAAAAATCATATGCCTTAGTTGCACTTAACCATACCTTTGCATGTCAGAAGTGTAATTGGGAAGACAACGATGGTAATGGTTAGTTTTACCTCGTAAAGACCAGTGTACTTAGAAGGCTATAAGTCCCTAGAATTTGACTGAATCATGTGTGAACACTTAGTGATTCATATGGTTGGATGTAAAGTCTACTTGTCACTCATCAATAATAATGTAAATTATGTGAAGGAAATCTATAGTAATGATAAAAAGATAGGAAGCTAGAGGATAACCTTGATGAACTAGCTATTGAAGAAAGAAAATGGAACTTAATCAAAATTAGTAGTAACTTGAGCATTAGCATTAGTTAGTAGTGTATAGACAAGTAAAATAAAATAATCACCAAATCCTAGTTTATAGAGACAAGAAATAATAAAATTTCACTCAATCTTATTACCAGCTTTGGCATAATCTAACTTAATAAAAGCAATATCTTAATTAGTATCAAAAGCCCACTACATTGCCTTCCAAGCTACAATAACATCATTTAAGATATGTCTACCTTTAACAAAACCAATCTACTTAAGTCTAATGATATCTTCAATAATCTTCTAAATTCAGTGAGCTATGCATTCAATTAGAATATTATAAATATTATTAATAAGAGTAATAGACCTCCAATTACCAATATGTTGAAGATGTCCATTCTTAGAAAGAAGATAAATCACACCTTTACTAATATTTTTACCTATAATGGCTTTTTGAAAAATGTGAAAGAGATCATCTCCAATGATGTCCCAATGCTTCTTAAAAAATTCAATAGGAAAACTATCAAAACCTAGAGCTTTATGATATGCTTAACTAAAGGTTGTAGCTTTGATTTCTTTCATTGTAATTTCTACTTTGAGAATCCTTTGGTATGCTTCTATTATAAGATTAGGAATATTTATACTAGAGGCCTAGAAGGATTCCTTGTTAAAAACTTCAAAAGGAAAAATTGAAGAAAAATGATTTGCTAAAATTTTTTTAATAGTCTCAAGATCTTTAATGATGGAATCATCTACAAAAAGTGATTCTAGTTTAGGTACTTGATCCTTTCCTTTTAGAAATTTTAAAAAATTACTTGCAAAATTTATCTTTAGTTTTTAGCCAACCCATGCAACTTTTAGTAAGATCACTTTTAGCTTTAAAAGTATCTTAACATAATTCATCATAATGAGATTTATCTAAGCCTTTTTGATTCAAAATCAAAGGGATTCTAGTGTAAAAGAATTTGCATTTTCTTTACAAATTCTATAAGATCTTATTCAACTTGATGCTTATGCTAAGAATAATTTCTAACTCTACAAGTAGTTCACTACCACCAATCAATCAAACCAATATCGCCATTAGGAAAATGTTTCTGCAATGTCGCAATTTAGACTTTAATTTGTTTTAAAGCTTATCTATATTTGTAGATGTGTCTAATGCTTCTTAGTAATATGAAGATCTTTGGTTGGGTAAAATAAGCAAGATTACAACTTAATTCTAATTTTATCTATTTTTTTTATAATTTTAAGTTTTTATGTATGTATGTATGTATGTATTATTAAAGAATGAGCATTCCAAAGTATATCATTATTTTATAATAATATTAGAAACTTAACATGATGTGAATTAATGTTTTATTTATAAGATTAGTTATAATTTTTAAATTTTTAAATATTTAATTAATTATAATAAGTTAAAATTCAAAGTTGATAGATCGCCTTCAAATTTGGTGGTCTAACTCAAGTTTACATCTAGAATATAGATCTCCAATTAGTTTTTTAATTTGAGCCCTAGATTTTGAGATTTCAATGTTAAAAAATTAAAAAAATATGGGGGTGGAACCATATTTCCCTTGATTCAATCAAAATATTAATTTCTAACATGTATAAAATGTTGGATGAGCAAAAAGTTTAGTATCAATGATTATTACTAGATAAATCATAGGAAATGTAAAAAATAGATAAAAGGACAAAAATAAATTAGAAACACTCATAGTATATAAACTAAAAAGTGACATAAAACAAGACAAAAAGGTGGGATCATAAGAAAAGTCAATGTGGGATGGTAATGTATGCTCCATGATATGCCTATGATGACATCTATTTTATTTATATGCAAATTATCTACTTCATATTAATGGCTAGGAAAGGAACAAAGGACTCATTTAATAAAGGCCATGTGACTCTCTTACATATTACCAATTTCACATATCTACTTCATGAGAGGTTGCTTATTCAAGCCAAGTAGCGATGATGCCATGAATAAAAAAGGATTTTTGAAGAATGGGTTGTCTTCTTCTATTTTATTATGTAAAATTTTGTGCACAAGTCTTTATCCAAGCACTAAAGTCTCCTCCATCCTATAAATAGAGAGGATGTTTTCTTTCATTTGCAGTTTTGGCCAAGGAATGGGAGACTATACTAGTTGGAGGGGTTAGGAGTTGAGGATTTCTTGGGTTGTCTTGAGTATTCTTGTGGACTCTTGGGAGGTGGATTTTGTTGCTACTATTGGAGGCTTTTTGGAAGTACTTGGCTAATTTAGAAGAATGCTTTCTCTAATTTTTTGAGGGGATTTTGGCAACATCTTGGACCTACAATTTGAAGCTAATTTATTAAGGCTATTAACTAGATAACAATCCAACTTTGAGATGTCTTCTCCCTTCCCAAATTAGTCAAGTTCAACTTTAAAGGTTTGTATTTCAAATCCTTATTATATACAATTTTTAGTAGGTATTTGAAGTTGTGTTAGCTTAAACAAATAAGGATTATTTCATGAGGGCTTGTGGGATTTATTATGAGTTATGAGTCATGCATG
Organism: Gnetum montanum; assembly: GCA_015680685.1. Classification (NCBI taxonomy): domain Eukaryota; kingdom Viridiplantae; phylum Streptophyta; class Gnetopsida; order Gnetales; family Gnetaceae; genus Gnetum; species Gnetum montanum. The sequence continues at coordinate 1,145,417 of MNCI01009709.1, forward strand.
GAGTCTCTCATGTATCTTGGATTTAATTTTTTGTGTGCATGTTTTGGGCTTATGAGTTAGCATTTTCTTGTATCATGTGCACTTGGTATTTCATGTTTTTGTGATTATTTTTTTTTATAAAAGAAATGTTCCCCATCATCTATTCAAGGTCGGTGATCTCTTATGTGGGCTAAAGGGGCTTAGCTCTTAGAGGTACTTGGTGGTGTTAGCCCCACCATTTTATCCAATCTTGGTATTCTTCTTATGTGGGAAACAAGATGTTGTAGGATTGGAGAGACTTGGTGTAGCATAGCTAGATGGCCAAAGGGTTCATTGATTACTCATTTTAATATATTTTTTAAAAAAGCTATGCATATTGAGGATTTTTTGTGTCTTTTGTTAAGTGTACACATTCTATTTGTTGATCATTTTAAGATAAGTTTTAAGGGGTTTCTAAGAGAGTTGTCATGTTCCAAATCATTGTTAAATGATCCTTTATTCAAGCCTACATTTCTCTCAATGTGAAAGCATGAGAGGCTAGAAAATTTATTAATGAAGATGTCAAAGTTTGAAAACATGTTAATCCATCATGATTTATAAACTTAGTTTATATTAGATATTATTATTATTTCTCCTTTTCATATTGAACATGAGCATATGAGATTTTGTTTATTTTCTGCTTCGTAAAAATTAGAATTTTGATTCTTTAACAATGCAAGTATAGAGACTAACATTCTTTCCTATTTATTATTGTCTAGCATTTACTATTTCTGATTTCTTAGATAATAGTAAAAATGTAAATGACACTCATCACAAATAGAATTTTCCTTTGTTTCTATTTCTTTTTGAAGGAAAAAGAAATTAGAGATTTTCTATTTTCTATTTTAACCTGAGAAATTAAGAAAAAGGAGGGTTGTTACTATTATTATTATTATTATTATTGACTAGTAATCTTTTTCTAATATTCTATATCCCAATTACTAATATTGTGGAGCCTAAAAAATACCTTAGTATAAAAGGAAAAAAAAAAAAAGAAACAAAACTGATGAGTGGCGAGGTACCCCTATACTCAACCATACGAATA
>MNCI01009709.1:1149957-1160364 GCA_015680685.1 Gnetum montanum
TGATGAGGTGCTTGTGTTAGTTAGCATATGCTCATGGAAAGGTTTGATTTGTTGAATGTTGACTAGTTTCTTTTTGTTTAGGCTCTCAGGTTTATAGATCATCATGGCCCCATAAGGAAAAGTCTCATAAATGATGTAAGGTCCTTTCCACAACATTTGGAACTTAGTTTGTTGAGGTACATGTGTGGGGTTCTAATAGAGAACCTTATCTCCTGATTGGAATTTAACTTTTCTGATTTTTAGGTCATGACATTTTTTGTTATAGGCCTTGTGAAACTTGTTAGATGATAAGGCTACTAATCAATTTTCATCTAGTAGGTTGAGATTCAAAAGTCATTCTTTTTGGGCTAGACCTAAGTCAAGGTCAAGGTCACAAGCTGTTGAAAGTGTATAGAGCTCAGATTGAATGGGAAGTGTTGCTAATTTTCCATACACAAGCTCATAGGGAGAATAGCCTATAGAAAGTTTTCAAGTTAAGTGGTAGGCCCAAATGGAATTGTTTAGTTTTGGGCTTCACTCTTTCCTATACTTGCTAACAATTCTTGTTAGTATCCTTGTGATTTCCATATTGGTAACTTTAGCTTGACCATTAACTTGGGGACGGTAAGGTGTTGTAAGTTTATGTTCAACCCCCAAGCGTTGCATGAGCTTCTGAAAAGTAGTGCTTGTAAAATGAGTTCCATTATCAAAACTTAATGCACATCGCATACCAAACCTATTTACAACATTTTGTTGTACAAACTGAGTAGTAGTAGAAGAAGTAAAATTAATGATGGCTACTGCTTCTGCCCACTTTGTACACTAGTCAATAGCAACTCTGATGTATGCCTTTCCATTTGACATGGGTGTGATGGGACCTATGAAATCAATGTCCCAAATGTCAAAGGATTTTAGTGGTTGAATCCATTGTTGATGTTTGTCCATTCAAGGAGTCATTCCACCATCGCATTGGCATCATTCACAAGAGTGGACATAATGGTGAGCATCCCTAAAGAGTGTTGGCCAATAGTACCCTGCCATCAGGATTTTAATGGTTGTGTATCTTCCAACATAATTTCCTCAACAAGGACCTTCATGAGCATCCTAGAGAACATGTAGTTGATTGACATCAAGGACACACCAATGAACTAGGCCATCGGCTCACACCTTGTAGAGGTGTTCATTGATCTCCATGAAGTGCTTTACCTAGTGAAGAAACTGCTATTTCTTCCAATGGTCCAATCCATGTGGCATCTCCTGAGTGAGAAGATAGGTGAGAATGTTATCATACCATTTTGGCTCATTAGGCATTTGTTCAGTTATCACTCCAACAAACAAGAGTTCATCAAGAAATGTATTAGATAATGGGCTTTCTTCCTTTTTGTCATCCCATCACAACCAAGACAAGTGATCAACAATCACATTCTCAATGCCCTTTCGATCTACCATCATAAGGTCGAATTCTTGCAAGATCACCAACCATTATCATATGACACAAGGGCTCATTATTAGCTTGTTCATTAGGAATTAAATGGCATTGTGGCTTATGTGCATAAACACCTTGTATCCAAGCACATAATGCTTGAACTTTTCAAGAGCAAACACCACTACCATCAATTCTTTCTCTATGGTGGTGTAGATCAGTTGTGCACCCACAATGCTTCATCTAGCATAGTGGATGTAGTATGGTTTTTTCTTGTCATCTAACTACATTAGCATAGCTCCCAAGGCATAATTTGATGCATCCATCATAATATGAAATGGTCTGGACTAGTTGGATACTTCTAGGATTGGAGTTTCTACAAACTTCTCTTTCAATTGCTAGAATGCTTTCTCACATTCTACGATCCAGACAAAGAGAGAATCTTTCTTTGTTAGCTTGACCAATGGTTTTGTGATCTTAGAGAAATTCTCTATGAATCACCAATAGTAACTAGTGTGTCCAAGAAATGACTAAACATCTTTAACTATTTCTGGTTGGTGGGTTATTCCTTGGATGACCCTTATTTTCTCAAGGTCTACCTTAATTCCTGCTTGTGAGATTCTATGCCCTAATACAATGCCCTCCTAGATCATGAGGTGACATTTCTACACAATTAAGTCACAAGTTGATTTTGACACATTGTTTTAGCACTTGCTCAAGGTGGTCCAGGCTTTCTCAAATGTAGCTTCATAAGTGGAGAAGCCATGTATGAAGACTTCCATACCACTACAGATCTTCTATTGAAAAATGCTCAAGACTAGGTGTTAGAATGTGATAGAAGCATTGCATAGACCAAAAAACATCTTGCGATATGTAAATTCCCCAAGGGACTTGTGAACATTATCTTTGCTTGATCTTCTGGTGCAATTTGAATTTGGTTATACCCACTATAACCATCTAGAAAGCTGTAGTAGCAATGCCCAAGTATTGTGTCGAGCACCTAGTCAACAAATGGAAATGGAAAATGAACTTTGAATGTTGCCATATTTAGTAGCCTAAAGTTGATGTAGATCCACCACTTGCCACCTTTCTTCAACATAATCACAATTGGGCTAACTCACTTACTATCCATAATGGAATAGATGAGTCCTGCCTTGAGGAGTTGCTCGATTTCCTCTTTGATGATTTGCTTCAATTTGGGATTCAACCACCTCTAAGGCTATCCAAGGGTTGGTATAGATGCGTGTAGATGTGATGTTGGCATATCCAAGGGTCAATCCCTATGAGTTTAGGATATGACCAAGCAAAAGCTACTAACCATCTTTCAAATACTTTCAACAACATTTTTTTTTGTTCTGGAGCAAGCTTTGCATTGATTTTAATTGGCTTTCCATTTTTCAAAAATATGTATTCCATTCCAACGGGTAACATTTTTAGCTCAAGGGGCTCTAGTTTGAATTTTTCAGAAATTTCCAACACTCTCTAGTGAATATCATCATTTGTATCATCAAAGAGTTTGTGATGAACTTGCTTGAGTTCATCCATGCCTATGACATATACACATGTCAAGCTCTTAGTTGGTTCCATGCAAAGTGTGTTGCTTTTTGAATCAGTGGTTAGCCATTGGGTGCCCTCCTATTTTGTGGCTACTATGTATAGAAACCTTTGAATTTCTACTTCTAGTGCACACTATTTGTATGTAGAGGTAGATGCTTGCTTTACAACCCATAGTTTTTACACACAATTGCACCTACTATTGCTATATGCAATGCATGGAACTCTCTTCTTCTTGATCTTTCCAAATGCATTTTCTTTAGATATCTCCAAGGAAAGATCTCTTATGTCCATTCTTGCATTAATGGTGCTTAGCCATGCCCTTCCCATGATGATTGGAAAATCCCCTTTACAGTTCTCCACTCTGATTACCAAGAAGTTGATAGAATAAGACCACCCATAAACAATGGTCACAATGTATTCTACCAATCCTAATGGAACTGTGATGGACTAGTCTACCAATTTTATTCTTAAGAGGAGGCAAGTTCTAGGCAATGTACATCTCATGAGAAATTAAATTTACACCAAAACTTGAATCAAGAAAAGGCTTTCACGATTCATTCCTAGTAATCTGCAAGTAAATTAGAGGACTTCTAGGATTGACTAACTTCCTGAAAAGGTTTTCTACATAGATCCAATCAAACATAGTGTGAGTAAGTATTATAGTATGGATCCTTCATAGATTTTGGTTTGAAGGAGGCCCAAAGGCATCTGATATGGAGGAAGAGGTAGGAGTAGGATTGTCAATCGCAGGTGTATGTAAGAACTTAGGTGGACTACGGGGTCAAAAGAAAGGTCTTTTCTTTGATCATGCATTTGAATGTTCCAATTGATGATTCGATTGCAGATTAACAATCCTCATAGTATTATGTTGTTGTGGTTGAGCGGGCAGTTCACCTTGCATAGGAGGAGCAAGTGGTAGCTATGCAACTGGAGAAGGAGTATGTGTAGGGATAGGAGGAGGATATGGATAAGGGGTAATATCCCTTCTTTCATGTGGTGAATGAGCTCAATAATAATTTGAAGGGTGGTAGTGAGGCTAAAAATTAGAGACGTGTCTAGAGGAGTCATGTGGAGACATGGATTGTTGCACGTGGTAACCATATGGATCACGCTGCCAGTAAGGGCACTGTTGCCTTAGTGGTGCCAACACCCATACTTATGGTTACTACCACTATTGATACTATTCATAAAGTTGTTGTAGAGCTTCACTTGGATAATATAGTTGTTGCTGGTGGAGCTACCTGAGATTATTTTGAGGATAAGGTAATCTTCTAAATGTTTGCCTTTGCGTAAGTCGTGGATGTAAGGCATACACCCCAAACTCCTATAGATGTGACACAACAAGGCAACATCTGTTATGATGTTTGTACTAACAGATGTCCCACCCATCATCATCATTTGATTCATTATCCAAAACCTTCTCTATTGTAGTAATCTTGCCCTTACCTTTGTGATATTCATGTCCAACTTTCTCATGCCTTATGTGCTCACGCTCACTACTTTGTTCTTTGGACTCCTTAGTAATTTTGAGGATAGCTTGGAATTTGTTGTCCATGGAGTCTCATAACTAATAAACCTTGGTCATAATTTTAGATTGGAATTTTTGAAGTGGTAAGGTTTTCTTATTCACCCCCTCATCAAATATGGACTTGTCCTCACTATCGTAGAATTAAACCTTCCTCTTGCAAATGGAAAGATCATGGTTGTACTCTTTTGCACTTTCTCTTTTTCCTAGTTCATCCTCCTCTTTAGCTACTTACTCTATTAATCTTTGTATTTGATGGGTAGTTAGTTTTGACAGTCATCCTTAGGCATAGACACCAAGGGTTTTCCTTGTTTCATTATGAAGCCCGTCTACAATGTGGCAAAGTTAAATCAATTGAGAATAACCATGGCCAGGACACTTGTGCATCAATGCATATTATCAACCAATGGTAGCATCCAAGGGTTCATGTGTCCCTTGTTTTCATCCTTAGATTTGCTTCCTTAAGTTGGACACTCTAGAGTACATTTGGTATTTATCATTGAACAACTCAAGCATGGTGCTCCATCATTTGATAGATTCTAGCTTTTAGGACTAGTACCAGTCTTCTACTTCCTTGATGAGTATCCTAGGAAACAACTTCAATTTTTGCCACTCATTCTCTATGTTTTGAAAGGCACATGCATCTTTGAAATCTTGAAGATGATTTTGTGGATCAAAGTTATATCTTCCTTCAAATCAAGGAATATTATTCATGTCTAGCCTTTTGATCTAGCTATCCTTCACATGCCTTGTTGGAATTTTGACTACCTCTGCAATGCTAAGCATACTTTGGGTAGCAAATAGAGGCTCATCGAGGCCTTGATCATGGTGCCTATGATGCTCTCTACTACCCCTTCATTCATGGCAATGTGCCTCTCTTGAATGTTTTTTCCCTTGATCTTATCTATCTCGATGGTCTCGTTAATCATTTCATTTATTTTGATCACCTCCATCATAGTCTTACCTTCTATAGTCATGGTCAGAGCTAGAAGAAGAAGTATACAATGAAGGGGAAGAGGAAGGAGAACCAGCACCATCATAGTGCTTGCTACCACATCTTCGGTAATTACAACCACAATCATGATCTTTCTTGTTCTTTACATCCTTGTCTTGACTTGCCCCTTCAAATCCTTCTCTATCATTAGATCCCTTGTTACCAAAATTAGGATTGTGAATTGTGGAGTGCAAATTCTAATTTTGACCTTCATCACCAAAGTCAAAGAGAGGAGTTTCATTAAATGGAAAATCCCTAAAAAAGGGTTCCCCACTAGCTTGTTGGTACAATAGGAATGGAGAATCGTTAAGCTCTTTTCCCTTCAAAAATTCATAGCGTTGCTCTAGCTATTGATCCTGTAGCCATTGTGCTTTAGTGGGATGGTAAGCCCTGGCATCATCATCTTTCACAATGTACTCCCCATGTTGGTCTTGAAGACCACATCGTGTAGGCACTTGAGAAAGCATTGCAGGAGCAACATGATCAAGTAGCAACACAATGTTTCCCTCCATGTCACATCACCATAGTTGTTCATCTTGGTGTAGGATGAAGGTGAATTTCAACACATACTCATCAAGATGAGTATATATAATTAAATATTATTGAGGCTTTGGCAGATTAACTCTATCAACCTTGGGCAGAGAATTGCTCCTGTGAGAAGAAAAGCAAATAAAAATCATACTGTGCTCTGACAATTGTTTTAGTAATGGTAAAATAGGATATGATTCTAAGGTTCATTCCAATGATTTAAATATGTTCACTAGGTCCTAGATAGCACATGAAACAACAAAAAGGTCCTAAGAAATGGTTCCAATGATGAGTGGCTAGGTACCCCTACACCCAACCATATGAATCACTAAGGTGTTATGTGTGATCTGGTCAATTTCTATGGACCTATAGTTATCTAATGCACTAGATCTTCTAGGAAGTGAAATGGGTGTCAGGAACATTTGTTGTCTTTTGAACTACACTTGTGAAGTTTGAGGGTATGGTTTAAGTGTAATTAAGGTATATGATTTTTTTATCATTTTATATCTTATGAGTTTGATCACCTATAACAAGAATGAAAGGTTAAGTAATTGAAGGTCTGATTCATCTATTTCCTAGCTAGCCTAACACAAGTAACCACCCCACTTTCATGGACAAATATTGAACACATATAGCACTGATGGGCTACCAAATGCTAAGCATTGTTGGCTTACCAAGTACTATATGAATGCTCGAAGTGGTTATGCTCATGTTCATTAATTGTTGGAAATAAATTGCTTACTTCAAATGCATTAAAATAAAGAGCATGAAAGTAAAATGCAATAAAGAAAATTTTAAGCGATTCTTAGTGCTACAAGGATTTTCAAAAGAGTTCATTTTATTCTCATCACATTGTTGCTCTTAAGTACATTAGTGCTCGAACAAAGAATTATACACACTTNTTTGCTCTTAAGTACATTAGTGCTCGAACAAAGAATTATACACACTTAGGCTTCTTCTACAAGCACTCAAAAAATATTCTAACTCTGAGGAAAAGAAATGATAAGAGCTTCGCTACTTTGACTAGGAATGATCATGTGAAAACTGAAGCCCAAGCATGGTATTTATAGACTTGGAATGTATACCTTAACATCGTGTATGCGACGTCATAGCAAAACCTCGACGTCATGTATGCAACGTTGTGGCCAACATCAAACACATGTTCATCAACATGGAATAAAATATGAGAATTATAAAGGAAAGGCTTAAATAGTAATAGATAGATAGAAGAGTTAGGTAAATAAGACACTAAGAACCCTAGAATTTGAAGTGGGTGAGAAGGTTTTTCTTAAAGTCTCCCCCATGAAAACAGTTAGTAGAGGTGTAAAGAGGTTAAAGTTAACCCCAAGATTCATTGGGCCATTTGATATTTTGAAAAAAAAAATTGGACCTATGGCATATAAATTAGCTTTACCCCCTTAGTTGGCACACATGCACACTACTTTCCATGTAAGAATGTTAAGAAAATATATCTTAAATCCATCTCATGTTTTGCATTCAGAACATATTTAGGTGAAAGTAAACTCTTCAACTATAGAAGAACCATAGAGGATCTGAGACAGTCAGGTAATGAAGTTGCAGAACAAGGAGGTCCATCAAGTTAAAGTAACATGGCAAACTCATAGAGTACATGAGGCTTTTTGGAAAATGAAGAAGAAAATGCATAAACTTTACTCATTTTTGTTTCTAGATTCCCAAGAGTGAATCTCCTTAAGTGGGGGAGTTATGTAATGCCTCACATTTGTCCATTTGACCTTAGTACTTTATTAAATACTTAGACTTTATTTTGTTTTAAAGCTTATATATATATTTTTAGATGTATCTAATACTTCTTAGTAATACGAAGACCTTTGTTTGTGTAACATAAGCAAGATTACTATTTATTTCTTATTTTTATCTATTTTTTATAACTTTAAGTTTTAAAATATATATATTTTTAATTAATGAATGAGCATTGAAAAGTTTGACATCAATTTATAATAATATTTAAAAATTGACATGATGTGGATTCATGGTTTATTTTGACATTTAGTTAGAATTTTTAAGTTATTAAATATTTAATTAATTAAAACATGTCAAAATTCAAAGTTGATGAATCCTACTCAAATTTGGTGGACTAACTTGGCTTTACATCTAGAGTATAGATCTACAATTAGTTTTTTAATATGAGCCCTAGATTTTGAGATTTCAATGTTAAACAATTAAAAAGATACATTGTGTGACCATATTTTCCTTAATTTAATCAAAATATTAATTTCTAGCATGGTAGTTATGACATGTTTATATTCGTTATGATCGGTTTGGCATGTATAAAATGTTGGATGGACAAAAAGTTTTGTATCAATAATTTTTACAAGATAAATTATAGGAAATTTGGAAAATAGATAAAAGGCCAAATGTAAATTAGAAACCCTCATAGAAAATAAACTAAAAAGTGACTTTAAAGAGACAAAAAGGTGGGGTCATGAGAAAAGTCAATGTGGGATGGTAATGTATGCTCCATGACATGCTTATGATGACATCTATTTTATCTATATGCAAATTATCTACTTCATATTAATGGATGGGAAAGGAACAAAGGACTCATTTAATAGGGACCATGTGACTTTCTTGAGGGTTGTCAATTTCACATGTCTACTCCCTCATGAAAGCTTGCTTGTCTAAGTCAAGTAGCAATGATGTCATGAATAAAAAATATTTTTGAAGAATGGATTATCTACTCCTTTTCCATTGTATAAACTTTTGTGCACAAGTCTTTACTCAAGCCCTAGGATCTCCTCCATCCTATAAATAGAGGGAATGTTTGCTCTTATTTTCACTTTTGGCTAAATAAGAGATATAAATAGAAGGAATGTTTGCTCTTATTTTCACTTTTGGCTAAAGAAGAGAAGACTATCCTGTTGGAGGAATGAGGAGATGAAGAAAGGAGAGGAAGAGTGGTTGTTTCTTACTTGCTCTCTGCCATCTCTTGGGCTATCATGAGTGTTCATGTGGGATCTTGGGAGGTGGATTTTACTACTACTATTGGAGGCTTTTAGGACTAATTTTTTGGGACTATGATGTAGGGGGTTGCACCTCAATAGACCCCAATAGGACCCAATCTACAACTTCCAAGAATATTTGGCTTAGAAAGTAAGAACAACATAATGAAATAGATAAAAATTTCCTTTTATTTAGAAAATTTTCAAAATACATAGAAAATACATCAAAGATGAGGAGCCAAGCTAAACCCATAGCTCTCCAAGGCATCTTAGAGGCCACACTTCTTCCCTCTCAATCCTCAATTACTCATAATGAAGCCCAAGCTCAAGATAAGACACTTATAAGAGATTCTCCTAACCTTTTTCAAGTGATCTCCCTTGCCTCTCACTCAACTTCCTAGCAGAAGCTCTCTTCTTGTACAAGCTCTCCTCCTTTGCACAAGCTCTCTTTCCTTACATAAGCTCTCTTATTGTACAAGCTCTGTTTCCTCAAGAGCTCTATCTCTTTCCCTCTATTGGGATGTTTTTCCTTCAATGTTTATACTTCATCCCTTGGCACTTTGGCACTTGGCACTTTGGCCCTTGGTACTTTGGCATAAAAAATGATGAATTACATTAATATTTATAATCAAATAGAAGGGAAAAAATCCTAGAAACCTTTCATCAACTTAGCTTGAGGTTCTCCAGCTGTTTCCTTCTTGCTTTAGTTGTTTCTTGAATTGGAGATGGAGTTAGAGGTTTTTTCCTCACCAACTTAAACATCTTTGATTTTGGTCAGATGTCTACTATTAAAGCCCTGCATTTAGGTGAGATGTCTACTATTTTTGGTAGACATCTACTCTCATCCATAGACATCTATACTTCAAGTTAGATATCTAAGGTAAGACTTCTATCTTTCTAAGTAGACATCTATCTTGAGTGTTCCAAAAATAAAAATGCTTGTTTTGATGCCTGAAACATCTAGATGCCTCCAAACAAGTTCCCATAGATCCTAAAACCTCCTAAACTTATCAAAATTAGCCAAAATCCCCTGAAACATGCTAAAACATCCAATAATCATCCTCAACAAAATCAACATAAAAAGACACATAACATGTAGGGTAGAATAAGGGGATTGGACAAGGTGTCCCTACACTAGAGTATTTGGCAAATTTAAGAGACCACTTTCTCTGATTTTGTAAGGAAATCTTGGTAACACCTTAGACCTACAATGTAAGCACTAGTACCTTGCTCATACTCCCGGGTGTCCAACCTGCAAAAGCAAATCTAAGGATGGAAGCAGGGAAGTCATGAATCCTTGGATGCTACCATGGGTTGATATTATGCACTATTACATCATTGCCCAGGCCATGGCTACTCGTAGCAAGATCAACTACGTCATCTCGTAGATGGACTTAGGCATGAGACAAGGAGAACCCTT
>MNCI01009709.1:1169815-1187885 GCA_015680685.1 Gnetum montanum
ATTCCCGCAATCAACATTTATTTTGTTCATTTCCATCTCTGACATCCATTTCATCGACGTTGTTGTTGTTTCTTTTTCTTCGTCTTTCTTATTCCTTATCTTTTTCCATTCTATCACTACTGGAGGTTCGCTCTTAGTCATGGGGGTCTTGGTCCAATTTTTTCGATTTTCCCTTAACCCCTACACCTTGGGTAGTCACCAGTGTTATATCTCTAGAATCCACATTAGCCATATCACATCTTAGCCAATGGACCTTACACTGAGGCAAGGTATCAACTTCATTGTGATTCATTTACCCTTGCTAATATAAGACTGTGTTGTGTGTGCAAATGGTAATTATACAACAATGGATTGGATCTAGAGGGAACACTTGAAATGGACTGGTGCTAGAGTAGTTATGCAAGGAACAAGATCGATGGTGCAGTTATGGATGGACAATAGAAGGCATAATCTTGGCATCGGTAACAACAAACTTCTTCTTTTCTTTCTCTTTCTTCTCTCTTCTCTCTCAACTACCAAATAAGGATGGATGTCAAATGTGTATATTGTTCACTCTTGTTGTCATGAACACTAATTTTGTCATGTATTGTAATGATGATTCGTTCACATGTCACCCCATTCACCATTAGTATCATTCAAGTCAATAATCCCATACCTTCCCAATATTTTTTAAGGAACTTGAGGACGAGTTTTTATTCAGTCATGGGGATATGACGAGCCACGATATCTCGTCCACCCCGCAATATCGTGTACTCGATATTGTGGCCTGCCACAACATCTATAAATAAGAGGTAGATTTCCCTATTTTAGACACTTAGACTTAGACCCTTAGCCAAACTATAGCAGTTTTACCATTCTAGAGTTAGAATAATTTCCATGTGCCCGCAGTAGGAGTCTTAAAGTAAACGGACCTTTATTCGAGCAAATTGTACCTGAGCACACATTTGTGTACGACAATAAAGACGAACTTTCTGATAAACCTTGCAGCATGTGGACTAAGCTAAATAGGAATTAATTACTATTAAATGTTTAAATGCTTCCTTAGATAATTAATCTCTCTCAATCCTTGACTCTCCTAGTTAAGTGCATGCAGTACAATCTGAGCACGTGTGTAACGCTTGGTAACCCAGTAACGAGTAGCATTTGGTAATCCCAGCAGCATTGCACTCGTTCAGGGTGTGTGCGGCAAGTGGGAAAAAATAATGGTGCTAGGACAATTAGAACTTAGTTAGTGAATAGTTAATGAAATTTAGTCACTTAGTTCTCTTCACCTTCCCCTATTAGCATAAGACATTAAAAAGATAACAGATATAAATATCATATACCTCAAGCTTACTTAACCATACAACCATGACAATACAAGTAAGTTTGGGAAGACAGCAATTGATTAACCTTAAGTGTCCCATTAAGGCGTGTAAGCACTTAGTCCTTGGAGTTCGACCGGATTATGCTTGAGATACTCGTATTCTTATGGTTGAGTGTAGGGGTACCTCGCCACTCATCAATAACCATCCAACTTTGAGGTGTCTTCTTCCTCCCCAAATTGATCAAGTTTAACTTTAAAGATGAGTATTTCAAACCCTTGTTGTATAAAATTTTTAAGTAGGTGTTTAAACTTTTTTTGGCTTGGACAAGTAAGGATTATTTCATGATGGCATGTGAGATTTCTTGTAAGTTGATTCATGCATGGAGTCTCTCATGTGTCTTGAATTTGATTTTTGGTATGCATATTTACGACTTATGAGTTAGCATTTTCTTGTGTCATGTGAACTTGGTATTTCATGTTTTTGTGATCATTTTTATTTTATAAAAGAAATGTTCCTCCATCATTCTATCCAGGGCTAGTGATCTCTTGTGTGGGCTACAAGGGCTTAGTTCTTGGAGGTGCTTGATAGTGTTAGTCCCCATCATTTTATCTAACCTGTTCTTCGTTTGTGGACTATAGATGTTTTAGGATTAGAAAGACTTGGTCTAGCATAGTTGGAGGACCAAAGGATCCATTGAGAACTCATTTTAATATTAAAAATAAAGCTAAGCATATTGAGAATTTTTAGTGTCTCCTGTGAAATGCACATGTTCTATTTTGTTGATCATTTTTGGGTTAGTTTTAAGGTTTCTAAGAGAGTTGTCATGTCCCAAATCATTTTTAAATGGTCCTTTATTCATGCCTACATTTCTTGTAATGTGAAAGCATGAGAAGCTGGAAAAATTATTAATGAAGATATCAAAGTTTGGAACCATGTTAATCCATCATGATGTTCAAACTTAGTGTATATTAGATTTTATTATTATTTCTCCTTTCCATATTGCACATGAGCACATGAGATTTTGTTTATTTTCTACTTCATAAAAGTCAAAGTTCTAATTCTTTAGCACTGGTATAGACATTGCCATTTCTTCCTATTTTTTATTATCTAACATTTACTATTTCTAATTTCTTAGATAATGATAAAAATGTTAATGGCACTCATCACACATAGAATTGGCATTTGTTTCTTTTTTTTCTAGAAAGAAAAAGGAATTTAAATATTATCTATTCTCTATTTTAACCTAACAAATTAAGAAAAGGGGGGACGGTTATTGTTATTATTATTATTATTATTAACTGATAATCTTTCCCCAAGATTCTATTTCCCAATTACTAATATTGTAGAGCCTAAAAGATACCTTAGTCTAAGAAGAAAAAAAAGAAAGAAATAAAAGAAAAGAAAACATAACCTTGTTAAATCCCAACTTCCATGAGCTATGTGGATTATAATCTCAAATTTATTTTCAAGCTCTTAATCTCCCCTAAACACATATTTAATTCTCAAAACTTTAGGCCCTACTTTTAAACTTTATTTGCCCAATTTTGAATGTCTGAGAATAGAGGAAAACATTAGCTAATTAACCTATGAAAAACAAAATCTAAGTATTATAGCTCTCTTTATTATATGATGTGAGCTAGTTCTTATATGACATTTAAAATACACTTGATATGTAGAATTACTTCTTTCATTTGTATAATGGAAATATTACATCTTGGAAGGCTAGAGGTCTTCTGGGAGTAAGTATTTCATTATATGAATGTTTGTACATTTTATCATAGTTATATTTTCTTTTTGTATAAAGTAAATATTTCTTATTTACTTTTGTTAGAATGTGCTAACCTCATTTATTTATTAGTAATTGATGAATCATTTAATTGGTAGCATCAATGGGCATATATTAACACAGCCCCGTTGACATAACCCTATCAATGCATGGTTCGATGCATCAATGCAATGTCTAGTCTTGGTACATAAATCTTGTACCCACCACATTTATGATACATTAAGTTAGTAGCCTAGCGAAAGTCTCATAGTTTTCCTAGTCTAGACTTTGAATATTTTCTAACTGCCTGTAGTAGGACTTCAAGCATTATACAGATCCTTATTCAAGCATCAATGTACCTAAACACTTTGATGTGATGGTTATAAAGATGAGGTTCTTGGAACTCCTTGCAGCACTTAAGAATAGATTAATGTTTCTTTTTATGCACTTTTCATTCATTTTTAATTTATTTAAAAAACTTAATAACCATACATAAGTACAGCCACTTCAAACATACTACTTAATGCTTGGTAATCCCAGTAGTGGCTATCTAGTATGCCCAATGATGGACACTTGGTAACCTAGCAACGTTAGAGCAAGTGTAGGATGCAAATGGAAAGTGGACCCAGATGCTTATGTTCTACTAGTTGGATCAAGGTATTAGATAGTCAAGTCGTTAATCTCCAATTAATTATCTTTATTTCATACTTAGATTAAATAAAATAAAATATAAATAAAAATCATGTGCCTTGGCTTACACTTAACAATACAAAATGAGCTTACACAAGTAAAGCCATGAAGACAATGATCATAACTCTCACTATCTTTGTTTACCTGTGTACTTAGGGGCTAAGTCCATAGAATTTGATCATATCACTAGTGAACACTTGGGATTTGTATGATTGAATGGAGGAACTACTTGCTGCTCATCATTGGTACTATTATTAGGGACTTAGTCTAGCTAAGTGCACTACATAGGAAAGATAGTAAAATCTTATAATGATGTTTTAAAGAATAACTAATGCTACATCATTAAGAAAATTGAAGATAAAAAGCACATTATTAATTAGCAATAACTAATATGGCTTCTTTTCACAAGGAAGAATCTTCTGTTGACCTTTTGGTATGTCAAAACCTTAAGGAAAATGAGGGATAAAGGATGTTTGCATGGTGTTATGTTTATAGGACAAGGACTCAGGGACTAAGCAAATTAGGAGCAAGAGCAAAGGACTGAAGGATTCACAAGTAAAGTCAACATCATCTAGATCTCAAGGAGGCATGCAAAAATTCAAGAGCAAGAACAAGGAATAAAGATTTCAAAGTGCAAAGGAATCTCAAGAAAGACATCTCCAAGAAATAGCAGATGTTTTGGCCAAAGTGAAGGAAAATCAGTAAAGATGTCTCTAGGAAATAGCAAACATCTTGACTAAATTAAAGGTTGCTTAGATAAAGACACCTTTGAAAAATAGCAAACCTCTTTCTAGTAAGAAATATTTCTTCATGAAGATGTCTCCACAAAGATGTTTTTGAAAAATAGTAGTCATCTTTCTAGTGAGAAAGACATTTTCATGAAGACATCTCCATAAAGACGTCTTTCCTATGAAGAAGACATCTTTCTAGAACGAAGGTAATATGTAGAAAGACATCCTAGCCTCAAAGAAGAAATCTATAGTGATCGTTAGATAGTTGTTGCATGAATTTCAAAGTGATTTTGGAAACATATTGGCTATAAGAAGACTTCATTCCAATGGAATTGTCCAAGCATTATGTTCTATTAAGTGTCATTGTCAAGCAATCATTGTAATCATCATTGTTTCTCATTGTACTATCTTTTATTTATTGTAATTAGTCAAAGTGAGTTGTATCTCAAAGTACAAGGATTAGCAAACTTAGTTGCATTCATTCCTTGTAATTGTTGTTCTCCTTTAATGCCCTATGAAGTTGATGTGCTTCTTGTAAGAAGGCATCTTGCTTGAGCTTGTCAGGATCCTACAAGATTGATTGTTTGTGTAGTTCCACAACACTCCAGAGCAGAGCTCAAGTTATTAAGATTATGGGATCTCCACAAATCACATTCTAAACTTGTCAAGACCTTGAGAGGTTAAGTGGATTAGTGGTGTCAAATTACTCTAGAGTGGAGCTTAGAGCTTGTATAGGGCATGGTACTCTTCCAACCATATTTTAAAGCAACAAAGTCTAGAGGTGTGCTAGAAAACTACCCTTGGAGTGTGGACTATCCAAGTTGGGGAACCACATTAAATTTTGTGTGTGCATTAGCTAATTAATTTTTTATTTTGGGAAACTTATTCATCCTCCCTTCTAAGTTCAATGATCCTCAAGTAGTATCAGAGCCTAGTAGTCTTGGCTCTTCATCAACTTCCAAAAGTGAACAATGAAAGGGGTAATCAACAACATACATGCTTGGTCAAGGATACTAATTTTCTTTATCAAATGCTATATCAAATTTCTTTTTCACATCTACCATAAAGATAAATCTTTCATTTCATTCAAAATAAAAGTGTCTATGCTTGCAAGTCTAATAGTGATCATGATATTTCTTTTGAAGAAAGGTATGAAATGTTTTTTCATGAAGTTCTTTCTTTCCAAAATTTGTGTATTAAAATAAAAGACTCTTTATATGTCAAGAAAATAAAAATTAAAGTTCTAGATGATGAATGCTCTTATCTCAAAAAGAAGAACTCAAGCCTTAGGGCTAAGATTCAAAAACTAATGAATGTGATTTAGTAGATGAACTAGAACTCTTTGGAGAAGACCAAAGACCAAAAGTAAAGCTTATCCAAGTTTGGTAAAACTTCTAAACCAAAAACGTTAAAATGCTTCTTTTGTAGAAAATACGATCATATTCAAGCTTATTACTACCTTAGATTAAATCACTACTCTTGATCTTTGCAAAAGTATCCTAGAATAGAAACCATGAAGGTTTGGAAAAGAAAAGAAAGAAAGCCTAAAAGAACTTGATGGCTTAGATTTCTTTCTCCAATGACAAGACTAGCATGTGGTACATTGATAGTGGGTGTTCAAGATACATGACAGGTGAAAAATCCTATTTTACCCACTTCACAAAACAACATTGTGGAATAATCACATTTGGAGATGATATGGAAGCACTTATAACAAGTATTGGTACCATGTGAGGTAAAGGTAAAGGATTACTAACTATTAACAAGGTCTTTTTGTTGATGGATTAAAGCATAATCTTCTCAGTTTTAGTCAACTTTGTGATTCAAACTTCACTGTTACTTTTTCTAAAGAAATATGTAGAATAAAAGATTTATCTACTGGAAATGTTGTGATAGAAAAGACTAGAAAAGGAAATGTGTATACCACTATTTTTGGAAATTTTCCTAATCTTGAATTTGAGTGCTTAGTGAGTTGTGCAAATGATACACATCTTTAGCCTCAAAAGCTGGGCCACATAAATAAGGAAATTATTCAAATCTTGGCATCAAAGGAAGTGGTTCGTGGTCTCCCCAAGCTCAAAGATTTCAATCTAAATGCATGTGAAGCTTTCCAAAAAGGGAAATAAACAAGTGTAAAATTTGGTAAGAAAAATTTTATTTCTACCACTCATTCCTTAGATCTACTTCATATGGATGTGATTGATCCAATTCAAATACTTAGCTTTGAAAAGAAAAGATATTTTTTTACTATTATTGATGATTATTCTTGCTTTACTTGGGTTGCATTTTTACATCATAAAGAAGAGGTATTTGATCATTTTTTGAGAATTAGCAAATAGATCTAGAAAGAAAAAGGGTATGGCATTAAAGTTATATAAAGTAATAATGAAGGTGAATTCAAATGCACAGTTTGAATAGTTTTGTCAAATGAATGTTATTCTGCATCAATTCTCTACCACAATAACTCCTCAACAAACTGAGGTAGCTGAACAAAGAAACAAAATCTTAAATCATATGGGAAGAACCATATTAAATGATCAAAGTCTTCCCCATCACTTTTGGTCTGAAGCCATCAACACTACTTGCTATGTCTCCAATAGAGTTTTGGTAAGAATATTTACATCTAAGACTTTTTATGAACTATAGACTAGTAGAAAACCATTAGTAGCTTATTTTCATGTTTTTGGTTCGAAAATGTTATATTCTAAATGATAAAGATAACTTAAGAAAGTTTGATCTGAAAAACAATGAAAGCATTTTCTTAGGATATTCCCTAGTTAGCAAGACTTATAGTGTGTTTAACAAAAGGATGAACATTATAGAAGAAACCATAAATGTCAAAATATATGATCATGACATTACATCTTCTCAACCTAATGATGAAGTTGTTTCCATTCAAAAATTATCTAGCCCCACTCAAGTGCAAGTTGACAAAATTTTAGAAATTGAAAGTGATCATGAAGAAGAGCAAGATGATGAAGTTCATGAGATATCCCCTCTTTCAACCAAAAATGCCTAAGCCTAACAAAATTCACTCTCTTAAAGATGTTATTGGAAAAGTTCAAGATGATGTTTGTACTAGAAGTAAAATCAATGAGATTTATGTTTTTTTCACATACCTCTCCAAACTTGAACCCAAAAAATTTAAGGAAGCTAAAGGAGAGGAAGGATGCATTTCCACTATGCAAGATAAACTCACTCAATTTGCTAGAAATGATGTATGGAAATTGACATCCAAGCTTGATTATAAACTTGTTATTGGAACAAAATGGATCTTTAGAAACAAGACTACTGAATATGGAAACATCATTAAAAATAAGGCTAGATTGGTTGCCAAGGATACAACCAAAAAGAAGGGATTGACTTTGATGAAACCTTTGCTCCTATTGCTAGGCTTGAATCTATTAGACTTCTTCTAGCCTACACTAGCATCAAAAACATCAAGCTTTATCAAATTGATGTTAAAAGTGCTTTCTTAAATGGAACCATATAAGAAGAAGTTTACATTCAACAACCTAAAGGATTTGTAGATTTCATCAAGCCTAATCATGTTTACAAGCTCAAGAAAGCTATCTATGATCTTAAAAAAGCTCCAAGAGCTTGGTATGAAAGACCTTCATAACATCTTACATCGAATGGTTTTGAAAGAGGTAAAGTTAATGTCACTCTATTTCTTAAAAGAGAAGGAAAATATCTTCTAATAGTTCAAATTTATGTTGATGATATTATTTTTGGTGCCACTAACAAAATTCTTTGCAAGAAAGTTTCTGATCTCATGCAGTTTGAATTTGAAATGAGCATGATTGGAGAACTCAAGAACTTTCTTAGGTTTCAAATCTATCAAATAGTTGATGGAACCTTCATCTACCAAACCAAATACATTAAAGATCTCTTGCTCAAATACAACTTAGCAGATGTTAAAGTTAAAAATACTCCTATGGCTGCAAATTCCAAACTCATCATAGACAATCAACGTAAGTCTATTGATCTCAAACTCTATACAGATATGATAGGTAGTTTTCTTTATTTACTTACTAATAGACTAGATCTAGTTTTAAGTGTAGGAATGTGTGCTAGATATCAAATAGCTCCAAAGAAATCTCATTACAAAGCTATTAAACATATTTTTCATTAGTTGAAAGGTACTACTAACTGGAGCCTTTGGTATCCAAAGGATTCTACTCTTGATCTTGTTGGATATTATGATGTAGATTCAGCAAGTTTTTCTGATGATCACTGAAGCATGAGTTGAAACTATTTCTTTTTAGGAAGAAGTCTTGTTTCTTGGACTACTAAGAAGTAAACTTAGCTGAAGCTAAATATATATCTATCAATAGTTTTTGTGCTTAATTACTTTGGATGAAAGAAACTCTCAAATATTTAGGAGTAAAAGAGAACTCAACAACTATTTACTATGACAACAAGAACACCATCAATATGATGAAAAATACCATTCAACATTCTCTTACCAAACATATTGAGATTCACCATCACTTTATATCAAAACATACTCAACATGGACATGTAAGGCTAGAGTTTATTGGAACAAAGAGTCAACTAGCTAATGCTTTCACCAAACCTCTAGATGAATGACAGTTGGCTTCTCTATGCAGATATATAGGGATGAGACCTTGTCCTATCAATTAAGTATTTCTATTATTTCCATTATATATATATGATGTCTTAGCTACATTTTGTTTTCTCTTTGTGGTTGCCTAGGCAACAACCACTCCCGTTGGATTCCTTAAAGTGTGCTAACAAGCAAACGTTTTATGGGGGAGATATTTTTTGATGATGTCCTTAGTGGCTTAATCGATGCAAGCCTTGCTGCAAAGGGAAGAACAAACCAAAGCAGCCAAAGTAGTCTTTCTGGGGCTTAATCAGTGCTTGTGCCTCGCTGCAGGTCCCATGTATATGTGATACGTGTGCTCAAATGGCAAGGGCCTTTACTCTCAATCGATAAGGCCTCACTGCAAAGAGCTACATTCTATGAATCCTCCTCCCTTAGTTATAGTTGTGTTTTCTCTTTGTGTGGCTATATGTGCCAACCACCACCTCCGGATCACTCAAAGTGTGGTAACAAGAGTCTTATTTCTAGGGGAGATATTTTCTAAGATGGTATTCCTCTACTCAATCGATGCAAGTCTCACTACAAAGGGGAAGGGGAAGGGTGCATGTTTTCATGAAACGCAGATTTGTGTGCATCTGTCTGTGACACACTGATTGTTGTGTGTTTATCTTTGGTTGGTTGTTGTCCTCTATGCCCTTCGTCATCCTACCAACCAACACCGTTGGATTCCTTAAAGAAATCTAACAACCAAGCTATTTTCTAGGGGGGATATTCTAAGGAGATGTATCTATCCCAGAAACTAGGTCAAACATGCAGTCTCTCAGTTGATGAGGCCTCGCTACAGTTATATTTAAGTCTTGGGAAAAGGAGTCATTCGTCGGTTGCCGCTGTGAGCCTATCGCTTATAGCTATTGGCTCACTTGTTGTTGCCTCCTTTTTTACCCCTTGGGCTATCTTCAAGTTTACTAACAACATGCAACTAACACTTAGTTTTTGTCTTTTCTTTTTTCTATAGGCAGTCTTCGTGATCTTATTGCTTTTGACTATCAGCTCACTTACTACCTCAAGAAAAGTCCCTCCGATTGTGTTAAAGTGTGCTAAAAAGTCTAGGATGTCGTCATTATATCATGTAGTTTTAGGTTGCTTTGCTCCATGTATTCCCCTTCCCCCCCCCCTCAACCTTTTGTCCTGGTCTAATAAATGGAAATGTATTACCACCCCGTCCAAGGAGAGCATAACTACAGATTTTACACAAATAAGATAAATAAATAAAGCAACATGAAATTACGTATGTAATTATGTATGTAATTGGAATTTGTAGTGACAACGCAATATAGTTCCCAATGTGGCACGAAAGCACTCATAAGGCAGGAAGACTCAAATGCAAGGGAAAACCTAAGGGTGACCTACAAAGAGTGGGTTCTCTAGTGGCTACAACTAGTGCACCTCACAATAAGGGTCCATCTTGTTGACAGCTAAAATAACAGGCCACTTGAGATCAAGCAGGCATAGCCTAGCCTAGGAAATTTTGTACTAGAGGGTCCCTGTACTCATCAAAGCATTGCTCAACTGCTGCTATAGACCAGTTCTGTGCATTTTCTATATCAGTTCAGTGTACAGCCTCAGGGGTACACTACGGGAATATCAATGTTCGATATAATGTGCTTTGCACATGCGTGTGTGCACGCATACACATATATATTGTATTTTATATATATATATATAGGGGGAGCTTGCCTCACCTCCTTTTTTTCATGTCTAAAAAGGGTGAGAAGTGCTTAGTAGCTATATTGTGATTATACTAACCAATTTTCTTAAGTTTTGAACATTACAAAAAACGGGAAGATTGTTGACCTTTTGGTATGTCAAAACCTTAAGGAAAATGAAGAACAAAGATTGTTTATGTGATGTTGTATTTACAGGATAAGAACTTAAGAACTAAGCAAATTTGGAGCAAGAGAAAAGGACTCAAGGATTCATAAGCAAGGTAAACATCATCAAGATCTCAAGGAAGCATGTGAAAATTCAAGAGCAAGGATAAGGTGTGAAGATTTCAAGGTGCAAAGGAATCTTAAGAAAGACATCTCTAAGAAATAATAGATGTCTTGGCCAATGTGAAGGAAAATCAGTAAAGATGTCTCCAAGAAATAGTAGATGTCTTGGCCAAATTGAAGGTTGATTAGACAAAGATGTCTTTGAAAAATAGCAAATGTCTTTCTATTGAGAAAGATGTCTTCATGAAGATGTCTTTCATGTGGAGAATAAGTTTTTCCAAAATGAAGGTCTAATGAAAAAAGACATCTTAGCCTCAAAGAAGACATCTCCAGTCACCATTAGATAGTCATTGCACAAATTCTGAAGTGATTTCATAAACATATTAGCGATAAGAAGACTTCATTCCATTGGAAAATGTGCAAGCATTGTGTACTGTCAAGTGTCATTGTCAAGCAATCATTGTAATCATAATTGTTTCTCATCCATTGTAATTAGTCAAAGTAAGTTGTATCTCAAAGCACAAGGATCAACAAACTTAGTTGCATTCATTCCTTATAATTGTTGTTCTCTTTTGTTATCCTATAAGGTTGATGTGCTTCTTGTAGAAAGGCATCTTGCTTGAGCTTGTTGGGATCCTGTGGGATTGAGTGTTCATGTAGTGTCATAACACTTTAGAGTGGAGCTCATGTTGTAAAGGTTGTGGGATCCTAGAAACCACATTCTAAGCTTGTTGGAACCTTATGCAATTGAGTGGAATCATGCTATTGAATCACTCTGGAACAAAGCTTAGAGCTTGTATAGGGGGTTGTACCCTTCAAACCACATTTTAGAGAAAAAAATTTTGGTGTGCTAGAAAACTACCCTCCGAGTGTGGACTACCCAAGTTGAGGAACCATGTTAAGTTTGATGTGTGCATTGGCTGATTAATTTTTATTTTGGAAAACTTATTCATCCCCCCTTCTAAGTTCAGTGATCCTCATATCCATCACCACTCACATGTGGATCCAATCAAACATAAGAAAGCCAAAAAATACAAGTGTCCCAATAAGTCTAAGTTTTTTATACCCATCTAGATCCTTACTCTCTGGATTTCATCTTCATCCTACATCAAGACGAGCATCTATGATGAAGGAACATGGAAGGAAACATCATGTTGCCTCCTGACCAATTTTTTCCTATGATGTTACTAAATAATCTAATCAAGTTCAGCATCGTTGGACTTAATGTTGAGTATGAGATCCAAGATCGTCTCTATTAGGATTATCATCCCACTAAGGCCTAATGGAAGAAAGATCAGAAAATGGAAGCTTGATATGAGGTTTCAAAGGGTAAAAGGTTTTCTACTCACTTGTTCTTACAACGACACAAAGATGATGAGGACTTCTTTTTAGACCAATTCCAACACACTAATTCTCCCTCTTTCTTTAATGGAAAGATCCTTAACAAAAGGTTATAGTCAACCATGGATAACCTTGGTGGGGAAAAGAATGATTCTAAGGATCAAAGGGCCTCAAAAGATAACATCCATAGCCATTCCTCCAAAGGTAGGAATAATGAGAAGCACTAAGAGAAAGATAAATAAGGTGATTGAGCTAGGGACTAAACAAGAGGAGGTAGTAGGCATTATTCTAGTGCTGATTTGCTTCCTCTTTACCTTCATCATCATCCTCATCATCCTCCTCCTCTAGCCCCAATAGGAGAAGTAAAGGCCAAAATTGTAGAAAGACTAGCAGAGATCATAATGGAGATGAACGATGGGATAGGGATGATCAAAGAGTGTCAAAAAGATAGAAGACATAGCAAGATTCATCATGGGCATCATGGCCATGACAGGGGTCACCAAGATTGCTATGACTATGATGAGTGTCTGCTTGCTACAAGAAACATGCTAAATACAAAGGTTGTTAATATTCCTACCAAGTACTTGAAGGATAGCCACATCAAATGACTAGATATGAACAATATTCCCAAGTTTAAGTGGGGATATAATTTAGCTTCACATAATCATTTACAAGCTTTCCATGATACTTATGCCTTGCAAAATGTGGAAAACAAATGGCAAAAGCTAAAATGTTTCTTTAGGACGCTCATAAAAGAAGAAGAAAGATGGTATCGGTCCTTGAAATTGAAATCTATTCATTGATGGAGTATGATTTCGGAACTATTCAATGACAAATATCAAACATACTCCAAAGTGTTTAATCTATGGAGGCAAATCCAAGGCTAGAAACAAGGCACTCATAAGTCCTTGGATGCAACCTAAGGTAAATACTACTTCCTTTTACACTAATGCCCAAGCCATGGATACTCCCAACAGGATTAGTTGCATCATATCATAGATGGGCTTAGAACTGAAATAAGGAGAATCCTTGGGGTTTATTGAAACACCACAAAATTTTGGCCTAGCACTTTCAAACAAGATTCAAGCTAAGTCATGCAGCTACCCAAGCATGAGTACAGCATGACCAGACTTGAAGGCCTTCGAAACATCCCCCGATGGTTCACGATTCAATAGGCAAGGTTCCCCTGGGGTCCACAGGCAGCTGCATCAACTTCCAGCATCCAGAATCAAAAGTTTTGGGCTCAAAATGCTTGGTTTTGGCTAAGTATAATTTGGCTACATTTTTAGACGCTGCTTAGCGTAAGGCTCAGCGTCACCAACTTTTGGAGTCCCGAAATCGAGCACAGGGACCCCCCATGATCTTCACCAAGGTCCCCAGTAGGTCCCAACCTCTAGAAAATCAAGATTTGGGTCTCAAATGTGCCACTTTGACTTGGTGACACTGGGGTTATTTTTAAGATGATACTCAGCGTAAGGCTCAGCATCACCAACCAACACAGGGCCAAAACGACATCCAAATCGGTCAAATTTAGCACATAGAACCCTCATGACCCATGGCATGCAAATCCACTCTGAAAATAGGTCTCACAGGTCAAAAATGGGTTCAAAATGCACTGTTTTCATGTCATTTGTTGTTAGTCATGCTGACATGCTTCCAGCAGCATAAGGATTAGCGTGACCAACTGAAATAGAGCTAAAACAGCCTCCAAATGAGCTCAAACTTGACAAGAAGAACCCTCTAGACCTCAGGCATGCAGATCCACTTCAAAAACAGGTCTCACAGGTCAAAAATGGGTTCAAAATGCACTATTTTCAGGTCATGCGCTGTTAGTCACGTTGATATGCTTCCAACAACATAAGCCCCACGTAAAAACTTTCATATGCTGGATGCTGGATGCTGGATGCTGGCCACCAGACGCTGATGCCAGGACACACTGCAGATACACCAAAGCTAGATACATGCACACTGAAGGCCTTGGCAGAGAAAAAATAGCACAGACCTGCAGATCCGAGGCCAAACATCTAGATCCATTCTTGTACTTTAATATTCTTTGTACATTTTGCATTTTTCAACGTATCAAGCTCTTACGCTGTGGATTACACATGGCAACGTAAGAGATCTTGGTCACACTACATCCTGTACATTGTAAAATTCTGTGCATCTAGTTAAAATGTTCACACCTGTCACCCAATCCGCATTCCTCGCATCTGGTAACCATGGATCTTCCACATAGATCCGAATCCTACGCTCAAACCTACATAAATACCCTGATCTCACACTAAATCAAGGTTGGCAATTCTAAAACACACAAGAGCATAGAACGCTGGGCATTAGACTTGGTTACGCTGAGCAAGGGCAATCTTGGTCATGCTGCAGAACCTACAACCAGAAACCTGTATTCCCCAGCATCCTTTTACATCGGGGCTAAATGTCCACCTTGCAATCATTCTGCAACTACGTTCTAACCTGTGCACTTCTTTGTAATTTTTAATCAATAAAAATAGTTACATTTTTGCCAATCATAATTACAGTTTACAGTATTTTTTTCTTACGCTATTCACACCTCGTTTGCGCTTGTTCACATTTATGTTTGCATTTGTTTACGATAACCTGGTGCATTGCCATTGCGTACGCTAGGGGAAGTCCTTGTTTGATCTACGTATAGACCATCCAAGGCACTCTGCCTTCATTTTTTTCCAGCTTGCCCTCAAGCGAAGGTAGGGTCTTACTGTTTCATCCGTAGATCTCTCGGTGTCTGTTCATTCCAGTCTCTCACCGACGATTTCGAACGATACAGTAAAATAGCACTAGAAGGAGGGCCTGACTTGTTTTCTATTTAATCAAAATGTTGATCACGTTACCTGTTTAAATGTTGCCCAAACCAAGTGTTGAAACCACATTGTAGTTTTACACTTAGAAAATGTTTTGCTCACGCTGCAGTTTTACACTTAGAAAATTTTTTGCTCACATTGCAGTTTTACACTTAAAAAATTTTTTGCTCACACTACAGTTTTACACTTAGAAAATTTTTTGCTCACGCTGCAGTTTTACACTTCGGAAATTTTTTTTTTCCTCACGCTGCAGTTTTACACTTAGAAAATATTTTGCTCATGTTGTAATTTTACACTTAGAAAAGTTTTTTTGCTCATGCTGCAGTTTTACACTTAGAAAATTTTTTGCTCACACTGCTAGGTTCTTACATTGGACACTTAAAAAAAAATTTCACATGTTGCACGCTGGTCACGCTACACACTCAGCCCTGACCATATGCTACACACACTACACAGTTAGCCTGAAACACACTCGGCACTTGTTAGCCAGCCTGTACGCTACCCCGTCACACATCACCATGGAGTCATCTCAGAATTCTAATGCACGCACCTTTGTAATCCTCACATAGGAACAATACAACTTTATCTATGTGAAGATTCATGCCAACCTTCCCCTTGACACCACAGAATAAGAGGCAAAACGAAACTCCAAGCGCATATACATGGGAGGTCATGAATTCACTCCCTCCGTATATGATATCATCCCCCTTTCTGAGCCCCAACACTGACTCATCTCCCAGCTCCTTCTGGCAAGGAGCCAAAACACATGGCGACCCACTAAGGGGATGCAACCGATGGGATGGAGACACCACGTACAATCGCAGGCAAACAAAATTGAGTAGCAGCAATGTTGTCAGAGTTCATGTGATGAATTCATTGAGCAGGTTGATGATGACATGTCGTTTGATTACAGCAACAGATTAGTAGGCTAGTGAGGAAGTTGCTAGTGTATAGTCTTGGCGGACTGTCATGGATTAGTTTTACATCGTAACTCGTTGGACGTTGTCAATTTAGCGTCATAGCGGATAGTGTAATGCTAGTTTATAGTCATGGCAGACTGTGAAGAGACAAGCTAGTTTATAGTCTTACCAGACTCTGGCAGAAGAATGTGGCAGCTTAATGTCATGCTGGACGAGTGCTAGTTTACTATCATTTCGGATGAGTGTTGTGTGATGTCAAGGATGGTGTGTGGTATCAGTTTTAAGTCATGATGCTAGGACTGTTGGTGTGGATGCATGCATGTACGTCTGTATGATCCTGTAAACAAAAGCAACTAGAGAAAACAATGTTAAATAGAAACTACAGAAAACATGAATTGAAATGCACCAGTAAATAGAAAACAACGCAAAACGGTGGTAGTTTAAGGCCTTTTTGGGCCACGTGCTCTAGTTTAAGGCCATTTCGGGCTGCAGTTTAGTTTAAGGACTTTTCGGGCCACATGTAAATGCGTAAGCTAGTACAATGCAAATGAAGGTGACATATGCACAACAAACAAAGGTGAAGAGTGGGCAAGGATCAGATGTGTTTTTGGCCGCAGGGGAGTCTTGATTGTGTGGTTGTTTCCTAGTTGGACGTGGTCTAGGAGGTGTGCTAGGTTTTGGTTACTCTAGGAGGCTTTCAATTTTTACCACTTTTTCAGGCATTTTAGCTATTGCGTTTGTTGCCATGGGTGCTCCATCAAGAGACTCTTCTTTCAAGACTTGTGACATGTCTATGTTGTGGATGGCTTGAAAGGGAGTGTTATCGCCATGTATGATGACTTGTCCACCTTCGTATGGAAGGCGAATTTCTTGATGTATTAATGAGGAAACAGCCCGTTGTTGGGCTAGCCAAGGTCTACCAAGAATCATGTTGAAACTTGGCATCTCTTCTATGACAGTGAACTCCGCGCTAGTGGAGAATTTTTCTCCTACCACAAAGGCTAAGTTGATTGTGCCCTTAACTGTCACACGTGATCCGTTGAAGGATTTTAGACATATTATTTCTGTTGGCATGATCTCATCTTCCATGCCTAGTTTATCGATGACGGAGTATAGAACTACGTTTTTTGTCACGCCATCATCAACATGCACTCTATGAATGGTACATTGCCCAACACGTATGCTAATCAACAATGGAGCTGTCATGACCTCCCCTCGTTTGGGATTGACTTTAACTGCATCATCACGGAAGGCTAAGGTGTTTGAACCCAATCCTTGTGGTGTGTGTTGTGAAATCATTGCATGGATGGATTCCATGTTAGCAAGGATGTCCTCTGTAACAGGAATGGATGCTAACATTTGCACTAAGGCTTTGCAATGAGCCGATGATGTCATGACCAAGTCGTACAAGCTCATGGTTGTGTTCTTTTATTTGAGCGTTTGTTTCACCTAGGCCAGTGTAGCTACAAAGTTTGTGTTATTTTTCGTTGTGTTGGTTGCCTCTGTATGGGTCGAGGGTGTGGGCCTGGTTTGTTTGGGATTAGGGGCATGGCCCCCAGCATTCGATTGTTGTGTACTAGGTGTGGCTTTTGCTTCAACTATGGGTGTTGTTCATTGTTCGTTCGTCCTCTTCTGTTGCCATTTGGTTTGCTTACCCGTGTTGCCTATGTTTGGGCTTTGGGTAGGTGAGGGGCGATCGCATGGTGGCAAATTTATAACAAATGGTAGTTTAGGAGGTGTCATTGTTGTTTGACTAGCTTATTGTGGCACCTTGATAATGAAAGGTTTNTATAAATTTGCCACCATGCGATCGCCCCTCACCTACCCAAAGCCCAAACATAAGCAACACGGGTAAGCAAACCAAATGGCAACAGAAGAGGACGAACGAACAATGAACAACACCCATAGTTGAAGCAAA
>MNCI01009709.1:1187932-1235455 GCA_015680685.1 Gnetum montanum
GGATTGTTGCCTTGCTGGGAGGCACACGGATCACAAAAGGTTGCCACACATGTTTAGGCTTACTATCTATGCCGATGGAGTTTATGACATAGGAGGCATCATCTGTGATGGGTTGATTTAGGGTGTTGACGTTCAGTTGGCCCCATTCTATCATTTCTTGTAGATCATCCTGTAACGCATGGAAGGTGTTGGTATTGTGACCGGACATCTGGTGGTAGTGATAGAATTTATCTACTTTGAAGTGTTGTGGGACCAGGGGCTCATTTAGTGTTGCTAAGGTGGGGTTCCTTAGTAGCTCACAGTACCTTTTGTGTCTTCAACAGGCATTCTATGCTACTTGTTTGTATTGGATTTTCTCGATTTTAAGGAGTTTCTCTAGTAGTTCAGAAGGTCGCGTGGGTAGCGGCATGTACTTAGAGTGATCTTTGCGCTGAAAGTTGGGACATGATGTGGCCGTTTTCATTATGGTCAGGTTGGTACTGGTGTTTGTGATTTTTGTGCTTGTGGCTACAATTGGTGATGTTGCCTTTTGCTTGGCAACATGTTCATTTTTATAAGCCACATAGGTGGGATCATTGCTGGTTTGTGCAGCTTGTTCTATGTTCTTGATCTATGTGAATGCTTGGCTCAACATTTGAGTGCTTAGGTAGTACAGCTTTGACTTAACAAAGTCATTCACAGCTCCCTTCAGAATTGTAAGCAAATATGTTTTAGGGATGGGCTCATGAAGTTCGTTAAGGACTACACTCCATCGTTGAATGAACTTCTGCATAGGCTCTAGTGGTGCTTGTTTCACCTATATCAAAGTGTCTAGTGTGGCCTCATACCTGAGGTTGTACTTAAACCGGGTGACGAATTGATGTAACAGATCCTCCAGAGAGGATATGGAGTTACGGGGCAAAGCTCGGTACCAGTCTAAGGCTACGCCTGTTAAAGACATAACGAACACACGCAAGATTACGTGAGGCCAAGCTTGAAGCAATAGAGTTTCTGATCGAAACATGACTAAGTGAGCATTCGGATCTCCCTTTCCATTGTACTTGGTTAACTGGGGCAATGTGGTTCCCTTGGGTAAAGCTAACGGTGGCACTAAAGAGTTAATTGGATCATCATGGTAGAAGTCCAATACTTTAACTGCTTTGGTGTTGGCTATTTTGAGGTGCTTTACCTCATCAGCTAATGCTTGCATCCATTATTTTGCTTCTGCCCACTCTTGAGTAGTAGGCAGATTAGTTGGTTGGGGAGATTGTTGGGTTGTCATTTGTTGCTATGGAGCAACATTCAGAGTTGGGATTGCAGGGTGTGACACGCTGAAGTAAGTGGGTTGTTGAACAAGGGGTGTGGTTTCTTGTCTAGCCACTAACTATGGGGTGACACCTTGAATGTGTGGGGCTGATGTAACAATAGTGGTCTCATGTGTTTGCACTAGCGGCATGTACTAGGTGGACGTGGACGTGGATAGTCCATGTCAAGACACCGGTGCTTGTGTGTTTGTTGGCACTTGGTGAGTTGTCATCTGTCCCGTGCGAGGGTAGAATGATGGGTTCATGTAGGCATGGAGAGTAAGGGTGTGGTATGAATCCTCAGGTTCAGATTGTGCCTCGAATTCATCTATATCATGTTGGTTTTGGGGCTCCTTAGTGGGTCGCCATGTGTTTTGGCTCCTTGCCAGCAGGTGCTGGGGCTCAAAAAGGGGGATGATATCATATACGGAGGGAGTGAATTCATGACCTCCCATGTATATGCGCTCAAAGTTTCATTTTGCCTCCTGTTCTATGGTGTCAAGGGGAAGGTTGGCCTGAATCTTCACACAAATAAAGTTATACTGTTCCTGTGTGAGGATTACGAAGGTGTGTGCGTTAGAATTCTGAGATGACTCCATGGTGATGTGTGATGAGGTAGCGTACGGGCTGGCTAACAAGTGCCAAGTGTGTTTTGGGCTAACTGTGCAACGTGTGCAACGTATGGTCAGGGCTGAGTGTGCATCGTGACCAAGGTGCAACGTGTGCAAAAAATTTGCTAAGTGTCCAACGTAAGAACCTGGCAGCATGAGCAAAAAATTTTCTAAGTGTAAAATTGCAGCGTGAGCAAAAAAACTTTTCTAAGTGTAAAACTACAGTGTGAGAAAAAAAAAATTTTCTAAGTGTAATACTGCAGCGTGAGAAAAAAATTTTCTAAGTGTAAAACTGCAGCATGAGCAAAAAATTTTCTGTGTAAAACTGTAGCGTGAGCAAAAAATTTTCTAAGTGTAAAATTGCAACATGAGAAAACTGCAGCGTGAGTAAACTGCAGCGTGAGCAAACTGCAGTGTGAGCAAAAACTTTTCTAAGTGTAAAACTGTAGCATGAGCAAAAACATTTTCTAAGTGTAAAACTACAACGTGAGCAAAAAAACTTTTCTTAGTGTAAAACTGCAGCATGAGCAAAAAATTTTCTAAGTGTAAAACTGTAGCATGAGAAAAACATTTTCTAAGTGTAAAACTGCAGCGTGAGCAAAAAATTTTCTAAGTGTAAAACTATAGCATGAGCAAACTATGGCATGAGTAAATTGCAGCGTGAGCAAAAAATTTTCTTCTAAGTGTAAAATTGCAGCGTGAGCAAAAAATTTTCCAAGTGTAAAACTGCAATGTGAGTAAACTGCCACGTGAGTAAACTGCAGCATGAGTAAACTGCAATGTGGTTTCAGCACTTGGTTTGGGTAACATTTGAACAAGTAACATTATCAGTGTTTTGATTAAACAGAAAACAAGTTAGGCCCTTCTTCTAGTGCCATTTTACTGTACTGTCCGAAATCGTCGATGAGTGATTGAAATGAATAGACACCGAGAGATCTATGGATGAAATAGTAAGACCTTGCCTTCGCTTGAGGGCAAGCTAGAAAAAAATGAAGGCAGAGTGCCTTGGATGGTCTGCACGCAGATCAAACAAGGACTTCCCCTAGCGTACGCAATGGCAATGTGTCGGGTTATCATAAACAAATGCAAATGTAAACGTGAACAAGCGCAGAAGAGGTGTGAACAACGTAAGCAGAAAATACTGTAAACTGTAAATATGGTTGTACAAATGCAACAACAACAAACTAGGAAACAAACGCAATAGCTAAAACGTCCAAACGAATGGTAAAAACCGAAAGCCTCCTAGAGCAACCAAAACCTAGCACACCTCCTAGACCACGTCCAACTAGGAAACAACCACACAATCAAGACTCCCCTGTGGCCAAAAACACATCTAATCCCCGCCCACTCTTCACCTTTTTTCATTGTGTATACGTCACCTTCGTTTGCATTGTACTAGCTTACGCGTTTACATGTGGCCTGAAATGGCCTTAAACTAGAGCACGTGGCTTGAAAAGGCCTTAAACTACCACTGTTTTGCATTGTTTTCTATTTACTAGTGCATTTTAGTTCATGTTTTCTGCAATTTCTATTTAACATTGTTTTCTCTAGTTGCTTTATTTTATAGGATCATACAAACATACACACATGCATCCACACCAACAGTCCTGGCATCATGACTTAAAACTGATACCACACACCGTCCTGGGTTATGATGATAAACTGGCATCACACAACACTTGTCCAAAATGATAGTAAACTAGCACTCGTCCAATATGACATTAAACTGCCACATTCTTCTGCCAAAGTCCGCTAAGACTATAAACTAGCTTTCCTCTTCACAGTCCGCCATGACTATAAACTAGCATTGCACTGTCTGCTATGATGCTAAACTGGCAATGTCAAATGAGTTATGACATAAAACTAATCCACGATAGTTCACCAAGACTATAAACTAGCAACTTCCTCACTAGCCTACTAATCTGTTGCTGTAATCAAATGACATGTCATCATCAACCTACTCAATGAATTCATCACATGGACGCTAACAACATAGCTGCTACTCAATTTTGTTTGCTTGCAGTTGTACACGGTGTCTCCATCCCATCGGTTGCATCCATGTTTAAAGTGTTAAGCTAACTCATTCACTTGTAGTTTTCTTATCTTCTTGGAGTTGTGGTTGTAGGATGACACCCAGAGATGTTTGTACACGAATGCACTTCATCACGACAACGAGGTACCACATTGTTCCTGATGCATGTAACCAAGTTAATCAAACCATTCAAAAGTACATTCCCAATTCCTCAAAAATCCCTTATTCCCTAACATGTTTTCTCTACCCATTTCCCAGATACATCCTAGTCACCCCCCAAACTTGAACCACACTATTGCACACTGTAACTCTCCAAGTAGTTGCGTAACACGGCATAGCCGATGATACAATTACAAGCACACGAGCACGAGTACAACAAAAAAAATGCTCTTCCCACAAAAAAAACAAAAAACAAGCAAAAAAATATAAAAAATTAAAGAGCAAAATCCATCACAAGACCCTTGACACTTCCCATACAAGCCCTAGGCGGGAAGGTACTAGTCTTGGAAGAAAACACTCGTGTCTCAAAAAATCATGTTGCATCCCACCACGTTGCTTTGGCTGTTGAACGACGGGTTCCCTTTGACACTCAACAAGGATCCTTTTTCTCCAAATAATACACCACCTCACTGCGTGGCTTTGGTTGTGACAATGAGTTCTCTTAAACAGGATACAAGAGACTTTCTGATCTTCTAAACACTCTATCCTGAGTTTATTACGTTTTCTTTGTAATGTGCTGATTTGGATGTCGTTTTGGCCCTGTTTTGGTTGGTGACACTGAGCAGCATCTAAAAAATAACCCCAACGTCACCAAGTCAAAGTGGCATATTTGAGGCCCAAATCTTGATTTTCTGGAGGCTCTCAAGTTTGGTCATCGGTACTTCCCAAGATGTGTTCCCACAGAACTGATGTAGTGTAAGTTACGGTCATCAGCAACCTTTTGTGATTAGTGTGCCTCCCAGAAAGGCAAAAATCCCCTCCAAAACCTAACTTTTGATCACTCTTGTTCAACTATTTAAAAAAAAATCTAACATTTTACTGTACCATTCAAAATCATCAATGAGAGACTGGAATGAATAGACACCGAGAGATCTATGGATGAAACAGTAAGACCCTACCTTTTCTTGAGGGCAAGCTGGAAAAAAATGAAGGCAGAGTGCCTTGGATGGTCTGCACGTAGATCAAACAAGGACTTCCCCTAGTGTACGCAATGGCAATGCACCGGGTTATCGTAAACAAATGCAAATGTAAACGTGAACAAGTGCAAACGAGGTGTGAACAACATAAGTAGAAAATACTGTAAACTATAAATATGATTGGCAAAAATGTAACTATTTGTATTGATTAAAAATTACAAAGAAGTGCACTAGTCAGAACGTAGTTGCAGAATGATTGCAAGGCAAATGTTTAGCCCCGATGTGAAAGGATGTTGGGGAATACAGGTTTCTGGTTGTAGGTTCTGCAACGTGACCAAGATTGCCCTTGCTCAGCATAACCAATTCTAATGCCCAGCGTTCTATGCTCTTGTGTGTTTTAGAATTGCCAACCCCAGTTTAGTGTGAGATCGAGGTATTTATGTAGGTTTGAACGTAGGATTCGGATCTGTGTGGAAGATCCATGGTTACCGGATGCGAGGAATGCAAATCAGGCAATAGGTGTGAACATTTTAACTAGATGCATAGAATTTTACAATGTACAGGGTGTAGTGTGACCAAGATCTCTTACGCTGACATGTGTAATCCACAACGTAAGAGCTTGATACGCTAAAAAATTCAAAATGTACAAAGAATGTTAAAGTACAAGAATGGATTTGGATGTCTGACCTCCGGATCTGCAGATCTATGCTATTTTTGCTTTGCCAAGGTCTTCATCATGCATGGATCTAGCTCTAGTGTGTCTATAGTGTGTCTTGGCATTAGCATCTGGTGTCCAACATCCAGCATCCAACGTATGAAAGTGTTTACGCTGGGCTTACGCTACTGGAAGCATGTCAGCGTGACTAACAACGCATGACCTGAAAACAATGCATTTTGAACCTATTTTTGACCTATGAGACCCATTTTTGAAGTGGATCTACATGCCTTAGGTCCAAAGGGTTCTTCTTGTCACGTTTGAGCTCATTCAAAGGCTGTTTTGGCTCTGTTTTGGTTGGTGACGCTGATCCTCATGCTATTGGAAGCATGTCAGCATGACTAACAGCGAATGACCTGAAAATAGTGTATTTTGAACCATTTTTTGACCTATGAGACCTATTTTCAAAGTGGATTTGCATGACATCGTTCATGAGGGTTCTGTGTGCCAAATTTGGGCTGATTTGGATGTCGTTTTGGCCCTGTTTTGGTTGGTGTTACGCTGAGTAGCGTCTGAAAAATAACCCCCGCGTCACCAAGTTAAACTGGCATATTTGAGGCCCAAATCTTGATTTTCTAGAGGTTGGGACCTATTGGGGACTTGGTGAAGGTCATGGGGGGTCCTTATGCTTGATTTTGGCCTATTTTGACTCAGTTTCAGGGCTCCAAAAGTTGGTGACGCTGAGCCTTACGCTGAGCAGCGTCTGAAAAATAACCCCAACGTCACCAAGTCAAAGTGGCATATTTGAGGCCCAAATCTTGATTTTCTAGAGGCTAGGACCTACTAGGGACCTTGGCAAAGGTCATGGAGGGTCCTTGTGCTCAATTTTGGCCTGTTTTAACTTGGTTTTGGGGATCCAAAAGTTGGTAACGCTGAGCCTTACGCTGAGCAACGTCTGAAAAATAACCCTAGCGTCACCAAGTTAAAGTGGCATATTTGAGGCCCAAATCTTGATGTTTTAGAGGCTGGGACCTACTAGGGACCTTGGTTAAGGTCATGGGGGTTCCTTGTGCTTAATTTTGGCTTGTTTTGACTTAGTTTCGGGGCTCCAAAAGTTGGTGACGCTAAGAATTACGCTGAGCAGCGTCTGAAAATGTAGCCAAATTATACTTAGCCAAAACCATGCATTTTGGGCCCAAAAATTTTGATTCTGAATTCTAGAAGTTGATGTAGCTGCCCATGGGCCCTAGGGGGACCTTGCTTGCTCCATTGCTTGCTAAGGGTTGATTTTCCAAATTTCAAGCTAAGGGTTGATTTGAAAGTTGTGGCGTGTACTACGTTATACTGCAGCTCATACGCTGGAACAACCTACCACTAGTATTCCAAAACCATTACATGCATCAGGAACATTACCACATTAATATTACATTTAAATCCTACTACTAGGTATTACCCTCATGCTAACTATGGTCCTGCACTCCCCTTCCCCACGTATTGGCCTCTGGGCCAAAATTAATGCTATATTTACTTGAAAGACTGCCCTAAGGCAATAATTCTTTCTTCACAATGTTCAAAAGAAAATAGAACATCTTTTAAAACAAAGTTCAATGATTTTAGTAACCATTATACAGTAGTGAGTACCCTTCTCCTGTTATTCACCCTTCCCACGATGGTAAATATGGTGACAGAGAAAAGTTCATTTCGTTGCTGCCTTTATTGGAACTTTTAGTGAAGTGCAATGTATTTCAAGTTTTGAGTTTTGAATGCATCATTGAGTTTTGAGTGAAAATAACTGGCCTTCAATAATTTTGAGTTTTGAATGCATCATTGAAATTGCCAATTATAAAAATCAATAATAACTTCTTTGACGATCCTTAACATCAGTTAGTTTGTCTCACTGATTAACTATAATTTGATATTGGTTTGTTACAGAGTTAACCCATCCTAAATAGGAATAAATAATGAGCATAGCCATAAAGATTAATTTAGCAGATTTCATAATAGATTTCTGTGCATCTTGAAACAACTTAAAGAGCATCCCCACAGAGACCATGAATAGCATTTGGTACAATTATTGAGCTATATGATATGATAGAGGCACCTGAAATGTTGTCAAAAACCTTAAATTTCATTTCAATATCCCCACACTTTGCATACACACTTATTATGGAATTATTTGCAACAGTATCATGCAAGAACCCATATTTGAACACTTGATTATGAGAGTGCTAATTTGGTACATGCAGAGAAGAGGCTAGAATAAGCACTTGGATTTTCCTTCACACTTGTCCAATTGCATTTGTCCCAAAAGTCTGAATGCCTCCCAATGATACCCATGTTGTGAACCCCTGAAATTACGGCTATCCAAAGACACCATATTCCTAGCAGGGACACTCGAAAAAAAATTCTTTAAATTCTTGTACACACTCATGTCCTGGTACAGCCTTAAACTACCACTCATGGCCTAGTACGGCCTTAAACTGCCACTCATGGCCAGGTACGGCATTAAACTACCATACATGGCCCAGTACGGCCTTAAACTACCATACATGGCCCGGTACGGCCTTAAACTACCACACATGGCCCGGTACGGCCTTAAACTACCACACATGGCCCAAAAAAGGCAACTACCGCTATTCACATTGTTTTCTATTTTGCTTGTGCATTTAGGTTCTATTTTCGGCTGTTACTACTTGACATTGTGTTCTCTAGCTTCTTCTTTTGCAGGATCACCTAGACGTACGTGCATGCATCCACACTTCGTCCTGGAATCATGACGATAAATTGATACCACAGACTCGTCCTGGCATCATGACGATAAACTGATACCATAGACTCGTCCTGGCATCATGACAATAAACTGATACCATAGAATGGTCCTGGCATCATGACCTAAAACTGATACCACAAATCGTCCAGAATGACAATAAACTACCACATTCTCATCTGTCAGAGTCCGCTAAGACTATAAAGTAGCTCGCCTCTCCATAGTCCGCCATGACTATAAACTAGCATTGCACTGTTGGCTATGACATTAAACTGGCAACATCCAACGAGTTATGACATAAAACTAATCCACAACAGTCCACCAAGACTATAAATTAGCAACTTCCTCACTGGCCTACTAATCTTTTGCTATAATTAAACAACATGTCATCATCAACCTGCTCAATGAATTCATCACATGGACTCTAACAACATTGCTGATGCTCAATTTTGTTTGCCTGCGGTTGCACGTGGTGTCTCCATCCCATCGGTTGCATCCATGTTTAAAGTGTTAAGCTAACTCATTCACTTATGGTTTTCTTGTCTTCTTGGAGTTGTGTTTGCAAGATGACACCTAGAGGTGTTCGTACACGAATGCACTTCATCATGGGGACGAGGTACCACATTGTTCTTGATGCATGTAACTAGGTTAATCAAACTGTTCACAAGTACATTCCCAGTTTCTTGAACATCCCTTATTCCCTGACATGTTCTCTCTACCCTATTTCCTGATACATCCCAGTCACCCTGAACTTGAACCACACTATTGCACACTGTAACTCTCCAGGCAGTTGCACAACACGGCATAGCCCATGATACAATTACAAGCACACGAGCATGAGTACAACAAAAAAAATGCTCTTCCCTCAAAAAAAAAGAAAAAAAAAGAAAGAGAAAAAAAAATCAATGAGCAAAATCCATCACAAGACCCTTGGCACCTCCCATACAATCCCCAGGCGAGAAGGTACTTGTCTTGGAAGAAAACACTTGTGTCTCAAACAATCATGTTGCATCCCACCACGTGGCTTTGGCTATTCGACAACGGGTTTCCTTTGACACTCAATAAGGATCCTATTTCTCCAAAGAATGCACCACCTCACTGTGTGGCTTTGGTTGTGACAACAAGTTCTCTTAAATAGCATACAAGAGTCTCGTTACTCCAAAGGACGCACATCTCATGCCTTGGTCCCAAGTTCGCTAGATATTGGCTATTGATAAGGACCAACATGATGTGTTCACACAAGAGCATTCCCCTTCCCACAGTTAAACAAAATCATCCCTTCATCAATCCCTGATCCCATAGTAACAAACCTTCTCCCTATACATCTCAAAACCTCATTTCCCAATCCCATGTACTTCTAAACACGATGCGATGACATCTGGCTAAGTGCTATAGAACAATGCTGGATGCTAAGTTGCTTGTGGTGTTTTATACTTCTTTGTTGATGCCTCTGGGTAGATTCCTCCAAGCATCAAAAAAAAGGGGCCAATGAAACACCACAAAATTTTGGCCTAGCACTTTCAAAAAAGANGGGTAGATTCCTCCAAGCATCAAAAAAGAGGGGCGAATGAAACACCACAAAATTTTGGCCTAGCACTTTCGAAAAAGATTCAAGCTAAGTCATACAGCTACCCAAGCATGAGTACAGCATGACCAGACTTGGAGGCCTCCAAAATCGCCCCCGATGGTTCACGATTAAATAGGAAAGGTTCCCTCGAGGCCCATGGGCAATTGAATCAACTTCTAACATCTAGAATCAAATGTTTCAGGCTCAAAATGCTTGGTTTTGGCTAAGTATGATTTGGCTACATTTTCAAACGCTGCTCAGCGTAAAGCTCAGCGTCACCAACTTTTGGAGTCCCGAAATTGAGTCAAAATAGGCTGAAATCGAGCACAGGGACCCCCCATGACCTTCACCAAGGCCCCTAGTAGGTTTCAGCCTCTAGAAAATCAAGAATTGGGCCTCAAATATGCCACTTTGACTTGGTGACGCTGGGGTTAATTTTCAGACGCTGCTCAGCGTAAGGCTCAACGTCACCAACTTTTGGAGCCCCGAAAATGAGTCAAAACATGCCAAAATTGAGCACAAGGACCCCCCATGACCTTCACTAGGGTCCCTAGCAAGTCCCAGCCTTCAGAAAATCAAGATTTGGGCCTCAAATATGCCACTTTGACTTGGTGACACTGGGGTTATTTTTCAGACGCTGCTCAGCGTAAGGCTCAGCGTCACCAACCAAAATAGGGCCAAAACGACATCCAAATCAGCCCAAATTTGGCACACAAAATCCTCATGACCCATGGCATGTAGATCCACTCTGACAATAAGTCTCATAGGTCAAAAATGGGTTCAAAATGCACTATTTTCAGGTCATATGCTATTAGTGATGCTGACACTGACGCTGGACACTGACACTGACGCCAGAATAGGCTGCGCACACATCAGAGCCAGATCCACGCACGTTGGAGTCTTTGGTAGCACAAGAAAAGCATAGACCTATAGATATGGAGGCTAGACATCCAGATCCACTCTTGTATTTTAACATTCTTTGTAAATTTTTGCATTTTTCGGCGTATCAAGCTCTTACGCTATGGATTACACACGTCAGCGTAAGAGATCTTGGTCACACTGCACGCTGTACATTGTAACATTTCATGCATCCGATCAAAATGTTCACACCTGTCACCCGATCTGCATTCCTTGCATCCGGTAAATCATGGATCTTCCACACAGATCTGAATCCTACACTCAAACCTACATAAATACCCCGATCTCACACTAAACCAGGGTTGGCAATTCTAAAACACACAAGAGCATAGAAAGCTGGGCATTAGAGTTGGTTACGTTGAGCAAGGGCAATCTTGGTCACATTGCAGAACCTATAACTAGAAACTTGTATTCCCCAGCATCCTTTCACATCGGGGCTAAATGTCCACCTTGCAATCATTCTACAACTACATTATGACCGGTGCACTTCTTTGTAATTTTTAATCAATACAAATAGTTACATTTTTGCCAATCATATTTACAGTTTACAGTATTTTCTGCTTACGCTATTCACACCTCATTTTCACTTGTTCACATTTATGTTTGCATTTGTTTATGATAACTCGGCGCATTGCCATTGCGTACACTAGGGGAAGTCCTTGTTTAATCTGCGTGCAAACCATCCAAGGCACTCTGCCTTCATTTTTTTCTAGCTTGCCCTCAAACGAAGGCAGGGTCTTACTATTTCATCTGTAGATCTCTCGGTGTCTGTTCATTCCAGTCTCTCACTGATGATTTCGGATGGTACATTTATGCCCAAGGAAGACTTTCTAAGCTAAGGGTCCATCAAATCCAAAGGCTCATAGAGCAAGTGGCTAAAGAGGACGGAGAGTTAAAGAAATAGAAAAGTATGAAGAAGTACAACATATATCCCTCCATTCACAAGAGGGAAGTTCATTTCTATGAAAATGAGGAGGAGTTACCACTTGATGAAGTGATATAAAGGAAAGCCTTGCCAATCCAAAAAATTATTATTGAAATACTGGCTAAGGAAAATAAGATGTAGGACTCCTTAGATGATAAGTTCCAAACTACCTAAAAGATTACAAAGGAATGCAAAGATCAAGCAAGAAGTGATTATGAATAGAGGAAGAAAAAGGAAGCTGAACATGGATATTACAAGGATAAGGATAAAGTAGCAATAGTAGAGGAGGTTGCAAATTCAGAAAGTGATGATGATGGTTGTGACATTTATTAATACAAACATCCTAAGGGATGTTGTTTCATGGTGTCACATCAACAAGAATCTAGGATGTACACTTTGAATCCTAGATTGGTAAAATGGAAAGCTCTTAGGAGGTTACCTTATCCACAAGGCAATTATTAGTAGGAAACCCACTAATAAGTATACTATCCGAGTGGAGTGCCACCTCAACCTCAAGAGCAATACCAACAGTGGAAGCATCCATAGTCATGGGAGATGCCACCTCCAATGTAGCAGTACCCTTATCACAAACCTAACCCCTATGGCTATTACATTCAATAGCCAATCTCTCCACATGACTCTAGTCATGTTTCCTTCCCATACCATTACTACCCTCTAGAGTACTACATAGCACTTGATCCAATAGGGGAGTCCCCATTTCCTTTTTATCCTCCTCAACATTCATCTACTCATGCATCACCACTATCAATACCTCTATCACCTACTCCATCCATATAGAGAGAAATACATGCCTAGCCACAACAAAGAAAATCCATGAGGGTAGTAAACTTGTAGCTAGCTCCTTAGTCAAGTGGTCCTAAATCCAAGCCTTGCAAGAGGCCATTCATCAGAACCAATACCCCTATGAAGCCCTCTTGAAGACCTATGACTACCAACCCTACTCCTTCAACCTCTAAAATCCTTATCGAACAACCTTCAAATCAAAGTGCTCCTCAGTTTTACACTGTCATGTTAACCCATGCAATCATAGATTATATCAAGGTTGATCACCTTCCTAGGAAGAGATTTGATCCTAGGAATCCTCTTATTTACATGCAAATCATCGAAAATAAATCATGCAAGGCTCTTTTGAATTTAGATTCTAGAGTTAATTTAACTTCACAAGAGATGTACAAAGCCTAGAACCTACCTTCATTGAAAAATAGCAACATCATATTAGAGAAAACCAATTCATCATTGTTCCTTTGGGATTGATGTAAGATATCGTGACTACCATTTGTGGATGGTCCTATCCTGCCAATTTTCTAGTGATCCATGTGGAGAACTTCAAGGGGGGCTTTCCTATCATCATTGGAAGGGCATGGTTGAGCACCATTGATGCAAGGTTGAGGATCAAAGACCTTTCCATCGAGATTTCAAAGAAAAATGAATTCATAAAGATTGAGAAGAAGAAAGTTTCATGAATTTCCTATAGTAACATGGGGTACCATTGCATGTAGAGACTATGGATCATCAAAGGCATATTACTTCAAGCATGTAATTAGTATGCAGAGACTACAGAAAGTCAAAGGTTCTTGTACATAACAACCACTAAAAAATAGCATACCCAATGGCTGATAGCAAAGGATAAGACTAGATTAACAATGTGGATGGAACTAGCTAGGAGCCTCACTAGCTCTTATGTTAAAAGCATGGACAAATTGGAGCAGCTCCATCACCAACTCTCTAATGCACAAATTGAGATAGATCCGGAAGAGCTAGATATCCCTAAGACTTTTAAGCAAGATCCCCTTGAGTTAAAGACACTACTGGCAAGAATGAAATATGCATTTTTGAACAATTCAAGTGGGTAATTATCAATGCCACACTTGCTTTAGAGAAGAAAAAGAAATTTTTGAAAGTTATGAACAAATGACCAATAGCCTTCACTAGGTCATATCATCAAAGATGCTTAAACCCAAAACTTAAGCAAATCATCAAGGAGGAGATTGAACAAATCCTCAATGCAAGGTTTATTTACCTAATTATGGATAGTAAGTGGATTAGCATGCTCATTATTGTGCCAAAAAAGGAGGAATGTGAAGAGTCTATATATACTTTTGGTTGTTGAACATCAAAAGCTAAAAAGACCATTTTTCATTTCCATTTATGGATTAAGTGTTGGACACCATTGCAGGGCATTGTTAGAAAAGCTTTCTGGATGGTTATAGTGGCTATAACCAAATCCAGATTGTGCTAGAGAATTAGGCCAAAACCACATTCACAAGTTCCTAGAAGACCTATGTATATAGAAAGATTCCCTTTAGCCTATGCAATGCTCCCAACATGTTCCAACAGTTGGTCCTTAGCTTCTTCTAACAACAAATTGATAGTAGGGTATAAGTCTTCATGAATGACTTCTCTATCTATAGGGCTACCTTTGAGCAAGCCTTGGACTACCTTGAGCAAGTGCTTAAAAGTTATGTAAAGAATAACCTAAAGCTTAGTTGGAAAGAGCCACCTAATGGTCTAAGAGGGCATTATCTTAGGGCATTAGATTTCAAACAAAGTGATCCAGGTAGACCAAGAAAAAATAAGAATCACTCAAGGAATAACAAGACAACTAAAGATATTAAAAGATATAATGTCATTTCTTGGTCACACCAGTTACTATAGGCACTTCATTAAAAAATTCTTAAAGAGTACTAAACCATTGGTAAAACTTACAAAGAAATATGCACCATTTTTCTAGACTAAATAATGCGAGAAACCATTCTAACAACTAAAGTAGAATCTCATAGAAACTCTAATCTTATGAGCACTAGACTGGTCTAGACCATTTCACATCATGATGAATGCATTAAATTATGTCTTGGGTGTCATGCATACATAGTTAGATGATTAGAAACATTCATATTACATCCACTATGTAAGTACAAGCATTGTGGATGCACAATTGAACTACACCACCACTCAAAGAAAACTTATGATAGTGGTGTATGCCTTAGAGAAATTTAGACACTATGTACTTAGATACCAGGTATTTGTGCACATCGATCATAGTGCCATTTCATTCTTGATGAACAAGCCAATGGTAAGCCCCTGTGTCATATGTTGGCTAGTAATCCTTCAAGATTTTGACTTAACAATGATTGACATAAAGGGACCTAAGAATATGGTTGTTGACCACTTGTGTTAGTTAAGATGGGATAGTAAAAGGATGAGAACCCACTATCTAATCAATTTCTTGATGAACTTCTCTTTGTTGATGTTGTTGATGCTCAAGATCCCAAAGAAATAAACTAGTA
Source organism: Gnetum montanum (assembly GCA_015680685.1). Taxonomy (NCBI): domain Eukaryota; kingdom Viridiplantae; phylum Streptophyta; class Gnetopsida; order Gnetales; family Gnetaceae; genus Gnetum; species Gnetum montanum. Next base: position 1,203,135 of record MNCI01009709.1, read on the forward strand.
CAATCACATCCTCTCAAATCTACTCACCTAGGAGATGCCACTAGAGAGGGATGGCAAGAAGAAACAACAGTTTCTTCAGTAAGTCAACATTTCAATGAAATCAAAGGCAACCTCTACAAGAATTGTGTAGATGACCTAGTTTAATGGCATGTCCCCAATGTAGATTAGCTTCAAGTCCTCTAGGATGGACACAAAGGCCCTTGTGGGGGCCACTATTCTAGGAGGAGAATGACCATTAAGATCCTCATGGTGGGGTATTATTGACCCATGATCTTTAGGGATGCCCATCATTTCTTCCATTCCTGTGATAGGTGCCAATGTGATGGATGGATGATCATGTGCATGGAAGAACCTCAATAGTGAATCCAGCCACTAGAGACTTTTGATCTTTAAGGGGTTGACTTCATGGGACCCATCAATCCCATGTCAAATGAAAAGGCATACATCATCATGGTGGTTGATTATTGCACCAAGTGGGCTGAAGTCATTGCCATCACTAACTATTCATCTTCTACAGTGACACAGTTTGTATAACAGTATGTTATAAATAGGTTTGGTGTTCCACGGGCACTGATTTTAGATAATAAAACACACTTTACTATTGTCACTTTTAAAAGACTCATGCAACATTTGGGAGGTTGAACATAAATTAACTCCATACAACCCCCCAAGCCAACAATCAAGTTAAGGTCACAAATAGGAAAATCACTAAAATGCTAACATGAATAGTTAATAAATATAGGAAGGACTAGAGAAGTAAACTCAATGATGTCCTTTAGGCTTATTGTTTAACATAGAAACTTCCTATTGGGTATTTGAAGCACCACCAAGAAAATTCATGTTGCAAATTTTTGGCATTGTAACCTTCACCATTAAACCTGAGGCTGGAATTTTATTGTAAAATGTGAGTTTTGTAGTTCATGAGCTACAATCTCACATACTTGAACTTTTTGGAGCTAAATAATGCCTCCTAAGTTATTATACTCTCACTTTCTAGGTGAAAAAGGTTATATCATGCCTATATTTAGGCTTGGAAAGGCTAGAAATGCATTGGGAACTACCAAATTTGGTGTTTTTATGGGCTTTATGTTGGCCATAGCCCAAACTACATTGGAACCACATACACCTAGCATTGGAATTATTGGGCTTTGATTTTCCTAACAAGGCTAGCATGGTTCCACAAAGCCTACATAGTTCCACTAAGGCCAACATAGTTGCTAAAGATCATTTACTATTTATGATGCTCAGCGTAGTTCTGATGGCCTTGGTGCATCAAAACTTACCAGAAATAGAAAACTATGCTGGAAATGATTACTTACCACACCTAAAATTTACACCAATCTATCAACAATCATGGCAGAAATTTGTAGCCCAAAACCAGTAACCATATAGCCTATAAAAGCCAAATTTGAACACATTGAAAAGGTTCCATGAAAATTTCTTTGATCAACAAATTTTTGTGATCTCACACCTTTTGCAACCTTGAGCTCTTGAAACCATTAGCATTTATGAGACTTTTTTTGTAGCACATTGGTGACTAACTAGGCATTAGAAACTCCCAATGTAGTTTCAAAATTTCAAAATATCAAGCACATAATTTACCCACCTAGTCACCAATTCTACAAATCCTAGCTAAGAATATGCAAGGAGTTTTATCAATTGAAGCTAGAAAGTACTTGGATCATGGGGCAAACCTCAAAACACAACCTGCAAACTTCAACAGGCTTCAAGCTTCATCCGTGCAACTCCCTATGCACTTAAGCACATAATTTGTATACATTTTGAACTCTATATTTTCAATATTTTATTATTACAATCAAGCCTACAATTCATTTCTTGTGCAAATTTATTTATGATTCATTTCTATGCATTTTCTTAAAGAAAATCTACAATTTTCATTTAAATCGTTTATACTCGTTTACACTTCCTAAGTTCCTAGGTGATCGACAAGACCGTCCAAGGTTCCTTGGATGCCTTGGATCCTCTTTCTCAAAGGCATTTGGAATCCAAGATTAAGCTACTTCACCTAGAATTTTTAGTTTTCTAGCAACTGAATTTTTTAGGCATTACAATTTTTGGCACTAGAAGGAGAACCTCCATCCATGTTCTTTGTCTATTTAAATCTTCCTATTTCATGACTAATATTCGTAATCTTGAGCCTTTAAAACCTATGAAAAATCTACCAATAAAACAAATGCTACCACCCATTCCCCTGTAGTTTACACCTAGTGTATCAATTGTAGGTAGTTTGGGTGTTTCCAAAATTTTTATAGCTATTGCTAAACTTCCTAAAGCTAATGAGGTTTCCTATAAAACCTATTAATTTTCCTTGCTAAAACCTATCTTTGGGTGTTTTAAAGATTAGCATATTTTTTCGTCAACAGCCTCAAACCCTTGCTATGAAATTTTGTGGGCAAAGCTAGTGTGGTGCTCTCCAAAACTTCAGTGCAATTCTTAAAGAGATCAACATTTCACACCTACCTTTTCAAAACTAGTGTTCTTTCAAGGAGGGATAACCCTAGTGTAGTTTTGCTAAGCAAAACAAGTGTTTACCACTCAACCCCCTCCTCTCCGTTGTGCCCCCCAACGCCCCCCCCTCCCACGCACAATGTAGCTCTTGCTAGCAAAGCTAATATAGTTACCATTTCCAACATTAAAACTACCACATTTTCCTAAGTGCAATGCACACCACTACCACTATAATTTTCATTGCACCTACAATTGTAGTTTCAACCATTTTCAGTCACAACCATTTACACCTTGGGAAATTCCAATTACTAGAATTTTTGTTTAATGAATTAAAAAGTTAAACCAAAGTTAAATTATAGTCAATGCCTTTTAGTAAATCATTTTTTGATCATTAACTTGATAGACATGTCCCACAACCAAGATATAGTTATGATGTATGACCTTGAAAGACCCAACTATGGCTAAGTGTAGATAATCGTTTAGACAAAGAAGGTGAAGCCTAGATTTTTCCATGATAAATGAAGAATATTATAACTTCATTTGCACCAAAATCCAAGATGGCTTGCTCATTCCACGTACAAAATATGAATCCAAATGTGAGTATGAGCTAATTCTCCAAAACAAGAAGGAATATATCCCTTTCTCATATGAAAAAATACCCTTAAATAAAACCCATACTCACATACTATCTTAGTTAATTGATATGGATGAGTAAAGAGAGAAGGCTAGCTCAAATGATCATCATGAAAAGCATGATGAATTCAAGGCTAAACCTAAACCCAACAACTTTATTGGAAGCCTTTTCTAATAGTTGACTCCCTAGGCCACCACATCGACTTCAGCCTCTCCAACCTCTTTCATGGGATAGGTTCCTTAACCCTCATCTCCTACTTACCCTACCATGTTTGGTCCAACACCTATCATAGTGGTCCACTAGGCACAATTTATGTTTCAATCAACTCCTCTTTTTTCCTCTATGCCTTTCACCATGTAGCCTCAATTTGCATCACTGTCACTTGTGGTCTTCACCACCATGCATCCATTTTCCATTCTAATGGATCCCACTCCCATAGTGGGATCCCAAATGGCCCAAGGGTTACATACAGCATTCATCCCCTTTTCCCCACAAGTACCACCGTAAACCTCATTCTCTTTGTTCAACCCTCCTATGATAATGATTACCTAACCTCTTTCTTACATGTCACAACCCATCACAAGGTCATAGGCCTCCCAAATTACACTGCAATCCTATACATAAACACCATAACCCACAGGAATGCCTCAAGGCTTAGATCAAGCCTTCCAAATGATCCAAAACCTTACAAAAGAGTTACGTAAGCTTAAAGCTTCAACTACATAGATAGTTAAGATAATGGATTTTTATCAGGATGATCCTATTAGTATTTTTTATTCCACAAATAACTCTTTCCCTAGGCATTTCCATATCCTAGTTTATCAAGTATAATGATGAGGGTGACCCCAATGCTCACCTCATCACCTTCCACTCCAAGTGCCTATTGCTATAGGCTTAACCTCATACAATAATGAGAATCATCCCTATGTCTCTCACCAAGAATTCCTTGGACTGGTACCATGCATTGCCCCAAGGATCTATATCCTCACTTGAAGACTTGATATCATAATTTGTGAACTATTTCAGGTACAACTTGAAACCAGATACCACCTTGAACTAATTGAAGAGAATTAAATAGGGACCCCTTGAACTAATTCAAAATTTCATCCAAAGTTGGAATGCTCTACTAAATGAGATTTTCGAACCCATAGTGAAAATCCACCTTCTAGCCATCTTCAAGGGGATGGTCAATGATTTTATCAAATCTAAACTTTATTACCTGGACCTGTGGTCACTCAGTCATGCCTTCTAACAAACTAAGAACATATAGAATGTTGTCAAGGTTAGTCATGACCTTACCTACATGGTGTATAAAAATCAACACATGTGAAAAGAAAAGAAGAAGGGGAGGCAAGATCATGTAGCTATGGCCATTGTGGCCAAAGATAATAAAACCACACAGAGACCAAAGACAAACCAATCTAAGGATCCCATCACAAACAACCAACCATCGACATCTAGGGCCTCTACATCAAGCAACACAAGGCCTAACTTTGAGAGGAAAGACTGTTCAAAGTACACTAGGTTACCTTTGAAACTATCTAAACTCCTTGATCAATTGCTTAAGAGTGGGAAAATCAAGTACAAAAAAATGATAGAGAATACCCACAAGAGGCATGATCAGTTATGTGAGATCATAAAGGATCCCACTCTTGCAACCAAGCATGACTTGCCTATACCTAAATATTTCAAACTCAACCGATTCTACCATTATCATCAACTATGAGGTCATGATACCAACTTTTGCCTAGCCCTAAAGGATGACTTGCAAAAGATGATAGACAATGAAGAGCTGGTGCTTGATGCCTCTAACCTAGTTAGGACACAAAACTAGTGCATGCAAGTGTAACATCCTATCCCTTGTTAAGGGTGGAAATAATTGTAAACAATATAATTAACCTTCTAATGAAGGGGCACCTCATTATGAGGAATTATATCTATTCATGTATCCCTTGGAAAAGGGTTTGACCTATGCCATTTAAGGTCATGGTTAAAGGTCATGCCGACATGGAGTTGTGGAGCCTGGAGAAGTGAGTGACGGGAGCTAGGTAAAGTGGGATAAAAAAGGACTGATCACCCCTTTGGTAGGATAGCCTAACCATGGTGGTAGTGCTAGATTGCCTCTAAGGCTTAAGTGGCATAGGAAGACAACCCAAAAGGATGTTATAGTACTCTCTTCCATTAATATAATTTTTCATTTTTTTCCTGCTTAATTCCTTAGTGTCAATTATTTATTTACTAATTAATTCATTATTTAAGTTTTTATAATATTTCCAATATGTTATCTACAATGAATATAATAAACTAGGTGTTTGTATTTTTACATCTTAGAACAGGATGTCATAGCAAGTCTACAAGGACCTATTTAATGCCAACAACAATCTATACACCAGAGTAGCATTCAATGTGAGCAACAACTCAAGACCTACATGGGAGCCATTCATGATTTAGGCACATCCTCATAACAAAAGAGGCCCTTCAATTGACCTTTTTCAAGAGAAACATGAGTTTAAATTTGATAAAAAATGAAGGGAATCTTTTCTCAAATTAAAGATGCTACTTACAAAAACACCTATTTTAAGAATTTCAGATGAAGATCTACCATTTGAAGTATCCACGGATGCCTGTGGAATAGGAATCAATGCAATTCTTTCCCAAGAAGATAAAGTGGTATGTTATGAATCTCGTAAATTATGAGAAGCTGACGTAAATTACTCAACCCACAATTTAGAATTACTAGCAATTATTCATGCTTTGAAAGTTTGGAGACATTATCTTTGCAGAAAGAATTTTGTACTAAAAATAAATCACAAAAGTTAGAGTATTTGCAAAGACAACCTATTTTGAATACTCATCAAAGGTGATGGATAGAATTATTAGCAGAATATGATTTTGAAATCAAATATATTCCCAACAAGAAAAATGTGGTAACTGATAGGTATAGTAATGACCCCTATGAAAGAAGAAAATAAGAAACAAATAAAAGAAGACCCTTACTTTAAAAATATTTTAACCAATATTTTCAACGAGCCTCAATACCAACTCACTTCTAATGCTTTATTGATGAAAGGACAAAGAGTATGCATATCAAAAGGTAATTGGAGACTAAAATTGTTATGTGAACCACATGAAGTATCATATGTAGGACACCCAGGTTATATTAAGACCTATATGATAATTCACAAATCTTATTTATTAGCCTAGAATGAAAAATGATGTGTCTGCATACATTAAAAATTTCCCAACATGTCAAAGAATAAAAGATGAACAGAGGAAACCCAATGGATTATTACAACCCTTGGAAGTTCCAACCTAGAAATGGGAAGATATCACAATGAATTTCATTGTGGGATTGCCAGTAACCATAAAAGGAAATGACTCAATTTTCATAGTAGTTGATCATCTATCAAATATGGCACATTTTATAGCTTTGAAATCTACAAACACAGCAGAAAAAATAGTCCAAAAATTTGTATGAGAAATATTTTGATTACATGGTTATTCAAAATCTATCACTTCGAATAGAGATCCCAAATTCATATTCGAATTCTAGAAAAAAAATTTCAAAGAGCTTGGAACCCAATTGAAAGTTAGCATATCCTATCACCCTGAAACTGATGGACAAACTGAACAAGTGAATAGAATATTAGAAGATATCCTATGAAGTTATGTTGGGAGTAGATCAAAAAAATGGGAGAATTATTTACATTTGGCAAAATTTTCCTATAATAACAATTATCAAGGTTCCATACATTGAACACCATTCGAAGTAGTATATGGACGTAATTGTTGTACACCATTAACCTGGGCAAATCCAACCTTAAGAGTGGAATGGAAGGAAGAGGAAATGAAAATAATGGAAAACATTGTCACAAGAATTAAACAAAATTTGCAAGCTACCCAAGATAAATATAAAGGATATGCATATCAACATTGACTTAAAAAAGAATTCCAAGTAGGTGATCAAGTATTATTAAGAGAAAAACCTACCAAAAGTTCTTTTAAATTAGGAAAATATACTAAATTAGCACCTAGATTTTGTGAACCTTTTGAAATCTTTGAAAGAATTGGTGAAGTAGCATATTGATTGAATCTTCCAAAAACCTTAAAAATTTATCCAATTTTTCATGTGAACTTGCTAAAGAAATTTCATAAAAATGATGTATCGTATGTATTGGATTGGAATACTTTGCCATTATGATCCAACACCAGCTTTGAAGTAAAACCCATTGCTATTAAAAAACAACAAGCCAAGAAATTACAAAATAAAACTATTAGTGAAGTACTTGTTCAATGGTCAAATTATGACCAACAGACTTGGGAAAACAGGGAGTTCAGTTTAAATACTTACCCTCAAATTTTTGATCATCCAGATATTGAATGATAGGTTGAATTTATTATGGAAGTAATAAATTATCTTTATAAATTTTTATCTTTTCTTTATATAGATGATAATTAGGAAAATAAGGAAACTGAAGCTGAGGAGCATAATGATGAAGCAACCGTTGAGTAGCTGGATATCAAGGAAGCACTCGAGGATGAGCTAGATGCTTAAGGGGGGTAGATTGTAATGTCTCATCCCTTGTTAAGGATGGAAACAATTGTAAACAATGTAATTAACCTTCTAATGAAGGGGCACCTCATTATGAGGAGTTATGACTATTCATGTATCCCTTGGAAAAGGGTTTGACCTATGCCATTTAAGGCCAAGGTTAGAGGTCATGCTGACATGAAGTTGAGGAGCCTGGAGAGGCGAGTGATGGGATCTGGGTGAAGTGGGATAAAAAGGAACTGATCACTTTTTTGGTAGGATAGCCTAACTATGGTGGCAATGCTAGATTGCCTCTAAGGCTTAAGTGGCATAGGAAGACAACCCAAAAGGGTGTTACAGTACTCTCTTCCATTAATATAATTTTTCCATTTTTTCCTTGCTTAATTCTTTAGTGTCAATTATTTATTTGCTAATTAATTCATTATTTAAGTGTTTATAATTTTTTTGATATGTTATCTACAATGAATATAATAAATTAGGTGTTCGTATTTTTATAACATCCAAGAACAGGATGTCACAGCAAGTCTACAAGGAACTATTTAATTCCAACAACAATCTATACACCATAGTAGCATTCAATGTGAGCAAAAACTCAAGACCTACATGGGAGCCACTCATGATTTAGGCACAACCTCATAAAAAAAGAGGCCCTTCAACTTAGTTTAGTTCAAGGATCCCCTTTGTTGTGATGATATAATCACTAATGCCTCCCAAGAAACCCTGTGTGATTAGAGTACCCCCTCCCATTGCAACCAAACCCATGACTACAATTTAACAACATCCTCCTATGGTGGCTAACACAAAAACTTCTTCTCAACCCAATAACAACAAGAAATCATTGAGTAAATAATGCAAGAAGTTTATGTTGAAGCCTAAAACCAAAGATAACAAGCAGGCCAAGGCATGGAAGGAGGTGGGCCCACTGAAGCACACTTATATTTCATCCATCCCCATGAGCTCTAACACTTAGGCTACTTCAACCAGTCAACCAAGGGAGTACTCCAAGCCACAAGGGAATAGGAAAGAGGCCAAACCACAACTGTGAAAACATAAAGTTTGCATCCTAGGGTACATGGAGAAAGTAAAAATTAACAAGAATGATAAATCAATAGCCAATGACAAAGACTTCCTAAATGCTATGGAATAGGTCAAGTAGTCCTTGAAATAAAAGAACACTTCTTTAAGCTTGTATAACCTTGTAATGACTTCTACTACATACCAAGAAGCCTTAGTGAAAATGTCAACTTTAATTCCCATCAACAAGGACATCCCCACTAGTGAAGAATCCATTCACGTTGTGGTGGTACGACCTTCACCTAAGGAAGAAATGAAGTCAACAACACTAAAATTTCATGACAACAAAGTCAAAACCAATCCCTAGGATGGAAAAACAATGAAGGCCCTTCTCTTTATAATGATAACAGTTGGGTAGTACAAGGTGCATAGGATGTGCATTAATGATGGAGTAACCACTAATATCATACCCTATACCATTGTTGAACAATTGGATCTAACAGAACACATGCAACATACCTTTCCTTCTACTCTCAACTCCTTTAATGAATCTCAGGTTAAACTAAAAGGTTTAATATCCTTGGACTTTGTAGTAGGGGAATAATTTCCCATAATAGCCAATTTCTTAATGGTGGAAGAGACACAAAGATTTAATCTCATCCTAGGGAGGCCTTAGGTAGCTCAGTTATGATTTGTTTCCTCATCCATCTACCAATAAATTCACCTACCTTATGAGGGAGTTGAAATAATTATTCATAGCAATAGTTTGGTTCCCTTGGCAATCAACAACATTGACATAGGGCAAGGGTCCAAAGTGAAGTTTTAAGAAGAAACTCCTACTATCAATGACAAAGATAAGAAGATTGTTAAAGTGGAAGAGGAGAAAACTAACAATAATTAAACCATGGATGCATTATGGGAAGAGCTCCCCTTCAATGTGCTTAGCAAGGGAAACATGAAATATAAGATCATGTAATGTAGACCATACACCATTCCTACTCTTTTGAAGATCAGGAAACACTTTCATGATTAACTATTTGCTTGCCCTATGCCCATAACCATGTAGCCTTCTCTTTCATTTGCTTAGGCTAAGTCTAACCTTTGTTTACATGTATCATTTTTGCATTACTTTATGTTACCTTGTTTTAGCTTTATTTTGTACATGGCCTATGATTTATCCTTATTTACAATTTACCTTTTTTATATCTTGCCTATTTTAAAACATAAAACATGAAAAATACCATAAAAATTTCAAATTTAAAAAATCCATGAAAATATTAAAACATAAAACTTATAAAAAAAATTTTAATGCATGGTACATCATGACCTAAAACTAGCAACCGTCATGGCTTGTTAAGGCCTAAAAGTGGCAATGCGCATAGTCCGCTATTGTCTAAAACTAGCAAAATGCATGGCCTACCAAAGCCTTAAACTGATAATACTTTTATAACCTACTTATAGCCATTACACCCTAGTTCACATTTTATTTGCCTAGTTAACTTGCATTTTTCTTTACCAAGTATTACATTATAATCATATGTTTTAACGAACGTAGCCTAATGTAGCCTCATGACATGAACAAAATGTAAAATCCATAAGATGCATAAAACTAAAAATGCTAGAACATATAAGCAAAATTAGAGTTTTAATAAAATAATAATAATAACCAGAATATCCATAATTCGTAGCCCTAGTCACAGAGTGTGACAAAAGTTCAAATGACATATAAAATAAATAGGAGTCCAATAGCCATGGCTACACTATGTAGAAATAACATAAAAAATCTCATAACAACCAACAACTAAAGTATCCACAATGTCATAACATCATCAACAACAAAAATAACCAAAGGCATGATCCATTTCGTAGGACTAAGGTCTAACTAGAGGGGAAGGAGGAGCATCATGAGCATCATCACCACTAGGGCTACTACTATCACCTACTACTTGTACCAATTACAAAAAATTTTAATTATTAATCAGTATAACCAAATTAAAAATTGAACTAAACTAAAATATAATAAAATTAAAAAATTAATTAAAAATAAAAAAACGTAGGAAGATTTAGGTGCAACATCTTCTATGGAAAAGTTCTAAAGACCAACCTCTAGATGATGGAGAATCTCATCTTTAGTCATGTCAATCCAATCCACTTTTCCAAAATTAACACTAGTCAAGATGTTTCTCTGCTCAATGTCAATCCATGTAGGTGTCTCTAGAAAAACGGTAGTGGTGGTTACCTCCCTGGAAGTAGTAGTGATCTAAGGAGTTGAGATATTAGCTACCACCAGAGAGCCTTCAAATAGCTTGAAGGCATCCCCTATGTTGATTCCCTTCATGAACAGCTCTAACTTTTGCCTCTCTATGGCCTCTTCTTGTAACCACTTTAGGTAGCTCTCCTATTCATCCTTGTATTTCTTTTTGTGGTTCTTTTAAGCTCAACCTCACTCTAAGATCCAAGCACAATAGACCCTTCATTCCCTAACTTTGCGATCCAACAAGTCCATCTATAACTTTTGCTCCACAAGGTTCCTAGTAAGAGCAACCTTACTATAAATGGAATTTCAATACCATGAGCATTCTATCTTCTTAGTTCATAAGGAGTCTCTATCAACCACTTGGGCTTCCACAAACTCCTTACAATCCCTAAGCTCTTTAATCTTCTCAACCTACTTTTTATTTCCTTTTTCCAATGCTACAACCCACTCCCATAGGAACTCATTGGAACATTGGCATTCCCACAAATTTTAGGTACATGAGAGTGCACATTCAATGGCACTATCATATAACTTTCATGGAACATTCTCCACATCAAGTGGTAGGTTGGGTAGTTCATCAATCTTAATGGCACAGTTGAATCCCATCCAACTTTGGACACTGCAAATAGTACAACAAAGGCGAACACATGAAACTAGTAACCAATGAATAACAAAATGACCAAAAACCTTTTAAGAAAATAAAACCATATAACCATAATAATTTAAATATTATGAAACCAAAAAAAACAAAAATACATAAATAATAAAAATAATTAAAGGTAAAATAAGCTAAGGTTCTTACCAATAGTGGGAGTAATCTGTTACAACCAATCAATCATGTCTTTAGCCATCCCACACATAAACTCCATTTTGTTAGGAACCTCCACCCATGGTTTCATGAAAAATGTAGAGGTTGAATCATCTAGTTGAGGTTTAGAAGCTACAACAAGCATGACCATAGTCTAATGATCAAAACCAAGTTCAAACATGAAATAACAAGATGCAACATATAAAACAAAGTTTATAAGTACCTAGAAGATCATCCAGGGCAATAACGGGAGGTTCACCTAACTATGAACCCTCAAATATGACTTCAAGGGCATCCAATGTGGCATTGGATAGCCCATCATCCTCATGCAATTGTAGAGCCTTCTCCTCTAGGCATTTTTGTTCCACCTTTACTTCAACTACTTGGGCTGCCTATTCTTGTTGCTTACCTACAAGACTAGTGAAGATAAAACATGAAACAACTAAGCATATTTTGTCTAAAATTAAATACCAACATGAACATACAATATAAGACATATATGCAAAAAAACTTAAATAAAATGAAAATAAAACATACCTATAACCACATGTTATGCCTAGCCAAGTCTAACAATAAGCCTCATCTTTGAGGGTTACTCGACAACTAGTATTGTCTCCTCAACCATAGGCCTCTTCAACTTTGCTCTAGCTACCCCATCAGCATCAGCATGTAATACCTTGTCCTTTTTAACATTTCCATGGACAACTTGGGGTTCAACCCTCATGTTATCAAGGGAAGGATGATGCATACCACTAAATTCTTAGTGGTAATAGATAGAAATTCACCAACATCCTCCATTGCTGGATGTTGAACCTGCATGGTTGGATAATGTGCTTCACCCAAGGTTTATAGAATTGAGATGGATCATGAATTATCCAATATTCATCCTTCTTCACCACTAGGAACTCCACAAACCTCCTTAAATATGTTGAAAAAAATGCAAAGTGCATATGGCATATCATCTCAAGGTTGTCTCAAAGTTTTAGGATCTCCTCTTGTAGCTTGAAACCAAGTGACTAGCCTAGTTGAATCGAGCATCCTCAATGAGGACCTTTTTTCATGGTCCAATCGTGTTCAATGCCTAGGATATTCTTTTGCAACAATAACTTGGGAAACACCTAGGATTGAAATAATGGATGCATCTCATTCACCTCTATGACCTAGCAATGTTCTAGAGAAAAGCCAAAGTGGCCACAACAAGAGTGTAGCCGTTCTTTAAGTTTCTTCCAATAGCACATCTCTTTCCTTGGTTTGGTAGCAAATTTCATGCCTTCACAAGGGATGCTAAAGAGGTCACTTCAAAAATGAGTTTTGTTTTTACCTTCAAATAACCTCAAAATGACCTTCCCAGGTGTCCAAACTCCCCCATCAACCCTATAGCCTCCTGCCATGGCCTGAGAAGGCCTAAAACTAGTAAAATGTAACCTTGATTAACTCATATTGACCATGTTTTACCACATTTTTCTCACCTTGGTGGATTTGGCCTTGTTCTACTTTGTTTTGATTTGTTTTGACCTTGTTATACATTGTTGATTTATTGTTAGATCATTTGGTGTCATGTGGCCTCATTTTATTTTAGCACCATTTGGTCTTGATTTCAACAAATGTTTCTATCATTTGGCATCATTTGACCTTTTTTAACATCAATAGATATCGTTGGACATCAACATGACCTTGTTCGACCATTTAGAACATCTTTTGATGGGGTTTGACCATCATTAAGTCATCATTTAACCATGTTTGATCATCATTTGGACTTTATGTTGTTTCATTTTATGCTATTTGGCCTTCAATATATGTTATTTACGTTAACCCCCCTCTCATGACCTTCATTGGCCTCGCTTTAGCCTTGATTGACATCATTGAATGGACTTTGGCCATCATTTTGCCTTCATTTGATTTCATTTTTTCATCATTTGGCCTTCATTCAATCTAATTTCACATTATTTAGCCTTTGTTTCACCCTATTTATTTTTTTCTACCTCTTGTAACCAATTTTGGCCTTTTTTGAACCTTGTTTGATGACTAAAGTAATGTGTTTTGGCATATCATTTCATTATTACTAAAGTATTTTATATTGTTTTACATTATTTTCTCATTTTATCACATAGGTGCCACTTAATGTGCTTACGGTTGGTATGTAGGATTGAAGTATGGATACTTGAAAGCAATTTAGTTTAGCTTTAAGCATAAGTGGACCTCATGGTGATGTTGAATGATTCATTTATCTTAATTACTTAGATCTTAAGCCTGAGAGCCCAGTTGACCCAGTTGACCACATAGCCTTGATAGAGAAACTTCTTGAGTGGCTTGATCACCTAGTTAAAATCCTTAACCTTGAGGCTAGTAACATTACCAAAGACTTTCTAGTTGAAGTTCTTGTCATGACACATAGTGGTGAGGAGAAAACACTAAAACTAAGTTCCTCATTAGAATCTCAATAGGCTCAAGACATTACCAAGATCCTCCAAGACAATATTAAGGCCTTCGTTTGGTCATATGAGGGATATGCCAAGTCTTGACCCACACCTAGTACAACATAACATCATACTCGATCCTAGTATCAAGCCAGTTAAGAAAAAAGTCTGCAAGATTAGATGAGATTTAGCCTTAGTAATTCATGATAAAATCATGAAACTATATCAAGCTAATTTCATTCCAACTATCGCTTATGCAAAATGGGTGTCCAACATAGTGGTAGTTCCTAAGAAAAATGGGAGCATACATATCTATATTTATTTTCAAGACTTGAATAAGGAAACTATTAAAGATGATTTCCCTTTGCCTAGTATTGACCAACTTATTAATATTATGACTGGACATGCCTTGTTCTCCTTCATGGATGAATTCTTGAGATACAAACAATTTAGGACTAACCTGAAACATCAACTCTATACAAAGTTCATGACCACTTGGGAAATCTTTTGCTACACCATGATGCCCTTTGGTCTAAAAAATGCAGGTGCAACTTATCAATAAGCGATGACATATATCTTTAGTAATTATATGCTAAGGCTTCTTAATGACTATGTGGAAGATATAACTGTTAAATCCAAAATGACCAATGATCGTGCGCATGACCTTAACCTTATGCTAAAATGATGTCTTAAATATGAGCTTAGGCTTAACCGCAAGAAGTGTGTCTTTGTTGTTAAAACTAGCAAGATGCTTCACTTTTTAGTATTCAAAGGAAGGATACATGTTGATCTTGATAAGGTTAGAGCCATATCCATCTTGGCAGCACCAACTAACCTTAAGAAACTTCAAGGAATGAAAGGTAGGTTATAATTTATTCATAGATTCATCACCAAGCTTATAGATAAGTTACAACCCATGCAACACTTACTTAAGAAAGGAGTTTACTATGAGTGGATGGCTCAATGCCAAGAAGCCTTTGAAAACCGTAAGCAAGAGTTGGCATAACTACCCATGGTCTATCTGCCACAAAAGAATAAACCTTTTTACATCTACCTTGTGATATCTATCTAACACATCCATAGCCTCTCTAGTCTATCAAAAATGAGATGATGGAGAAGAGCTACTAGTATACTACTTAAGCCCCACACTAGTTACCTTTGAGACCTAATACACCAAATTGAGAAGAATTGTCTAACCCTAGTGTTCTTATTGAAGAAGTGGAGACACTACCTCTTTAGGGACCAATTTAATGTCATATGCAAGGACAACATGCTTCAATCCATAATGATTAATATTTATGAAAGTAGCTACATAGCCTATTGGAAAGCCATAACAACTAAGTTTAACCTCCATTACATCTCTCAAGTCTCAACCAAAGGTCAAGCTATAGCCACCCAACATATTATTTTTCCAATGGAGGACCATGTAGCCATTGACTCTAAATTTCCTAATGAATATGTTAACATTGTTAGAGAAGTACCCAAGGGCTATGAGATAATTATAAATTTTGACAAAGCTTCAACTACCCATGGGGCCAATGCAACCACCATCATAACATCACCTTCTAGTGTAATCTAATCCTTCACTTACCATTTTCAATTCCCATGTATCAACAATGTGGCAAAGTATGAAGGATTGATCAACAAAATGATGGTAGCTCATGACCAAGAAACTGAATGCCTAATGATAAAAGGTGATTCACAACTAGTGGTTAACCAAGTAACAGAGGTTTACGCATGTAAAGCCAAACACTTGCAACCTAATTATGACCTAGGTAAGAAAATAATGCAGCAATTTATAGATGTTGGTATCCAACATATACCCTAAATCAAGAACACGTTAGCTGATGCCATTACAACCTTAGCCCTAAGTGTGATGTCGATGTGTTTATCAAGTTACCTTCATTAACCATGAACTGTGCTATTTCCATTATGTAGAACATTGAAGGTGACTCTATAGCCTTTATCAACACCACTTCTCAAAAGGAGTGGTACAACGATATCAAGTTTTACCTAATGTATGGTGAATATCCATAGGGCCTGATTACTTCTCAAAAGAACATTGTATGTAAAAGATTAAAATAGTATGTCATTATAGGCAATAACACACTATGTCAATTGTCCTATGATGGCATATTATTAGTGTGCTTGGGCAAAGCCAAATCCCACATAATCCTTAAGCAAGTTCATGAAGGTGTATGTAGGGGACATATAGGACCTAGATTCATGGCCATGAAGATGAGACAACTAGGCTATTATTGGCCCTATATGGAAAGCGACTACCTATAGAAGGTTAAAATTTGTAACACCTATTAATGGCATAGTAACCTGATACATGTGCCATCCACTGAGTTATACACTACTCAAATAACTTGGCCATTTTAATAGTGGATACTTGACATCATTGGACCTATAATGCCTAAGTCTTCCGTAGGGCATAGCTTTATCATCACTGCAATTAAATATTTTACAAAGTGAGTTGAACCTATTCCCTTAAGGAAAACAACATCTCAATAGGTCTGTAGGTTCATATTGGATAACATAACATAGTAGCCCTTTTTGGCATACCTTTAACCATAGTCACAAATAATGGACCATAGTTTAGTAGCCAAGAAACACAAGCCTTTTGTCAAGACCTAGGCATCAAGCATTCTTCTTCTTCATTATACTACCCTTAAGTCAATGAACAAGCTAAAGCTAGAAATAAGGCCATCATAAACTTTAAAAATATTCTTAATAATAGAATATGTAAGTGGCATGAGTGGCTTGTCCACCTGCTTTGGGCCTATCAAACTACCTACCAAACTGTAATTAGTGTAACCCCATATAACCTAGTTTATGGATCTGTAGTTGTTATGCCTCTTGAATTATAGGTCTCATTATTCAAAATGGTTCTATCATACTTCATCAATGATGAGAAAAATAAGGAGTTGCATACCATTGACTTGGATTTAGTGGAATAGTGAATACAAATGCTTACTCACATTGAACAATACCAAGAGATTTAGAATCAACAACATCACCATGACATGAACAAGCAAAAGATCAAAGATGAAGACTTGGTCCTCAAGGCTGTTCATGAGCATGTAGACAAGTTCTTAGCCAACTAGGAGGGGCCTTTCTTGGAGCCTTAAAAGTGGTAGACATGGATGGGAATGAACTGGCCAATCCAGTCAACCATTCCTATCTAAAGCCTTATTACATTTAACATTGTCTTTGCAAGTATAAACCAGTAGTTGACATCAATGGCCTTTACAACCTATAGCAAGAGAGCCTACATGATCTCTACTTATCTCTCTCTATCTCTCTATTTGGCATAATAAATGAACTGAAAAAGCTTTGTAAATCTAATGCACATCGCATAGATCTTCCTATGCTGTAACAATAATGACCTATGATAACCTGGTTTGCTAGTTTTCTTGTGTTGCCCTATGAATTATCTTATAACAACATGTTTTCTTTGCCTTGTTTTCTTGTCCTCTTGAAGTTGTTCTTATAGGATGAAGCCTGAAGTCATCGCAATGGTGCAACTCATCGCAGCAACAAGTTACCATGTGACCTTAGTGCATAAGATTCAGTTAGCTTGTTCTATCATATCAACGATGCTTGTTTTACATCATTGCCATTACCCCTTCTTGAGCCTAACCTTATAGCCTTCCTTACCTTGAACAATAATGATGACCTATGTTTGGCACTAATGCATTGTGACCATGTGACATCTCCTTCGTGATGCTCTATCAATAAGTTTGTTGAATGTAACACATCTCATTCAATGAGAAAACCAAATTAAATCTGGCTTTGATAATGAAACCCAACAAAGGTTTCACCCCACAAAAAAAATTTGGGGAAGCAAATTTCCAAGAAGCCAAAAGAACAACAAAGACCAAAAGACAAATCAATGACTCCAAACACACAAAGGGAGGAGTCCAATGGCCAAAGAAACTTTGGAGTAAAGTGTGGTTCCTCAAAAACATTACCGAGTGAACAACACTTCGAAGCACAAAGTAGGAAGACTACATCAATTAGCTAAAATTTCATCACCATAACCATAACCATGATGTCAACATATGGAACTTATTGTTAACCCCCTGTGACCATTTCCTCATGACCAAATATAGCCTTTAACATTTGTCAACTCACAATAACCTTATTTCATCATGACAAGCACTCTTTGACATGGTTCAATAACTACTAAATCAAGTACAGAGAGGAAATGTCAGTGATGAAACTATAGTTGTGTTTTGTATTCTTTGTCAATGTCTTTCATGCTAATTCTCCAAACATCAACAAAGAGGGGTAAATGAAACACCATCAAGAAAATTCATGTTACAAATTTTTGGCATCGTGACCTTCATCATTGAATGTGAGGCTAGAATTTTATTGTAAAATGTGAGATTTGTAGTCCATGAATTGCAATCTCACATACTTGAACTTTTTGGGGCTGAAAAAGGCCTTGTTATAGCCTCACTTCCTAGGTGGAAAACATTGTATCATGTCTATATTTGGCCTTGGAAAGGCTGAAAATGCCTTGAGAACTACCAAATTTGGTTTTTTCATGGATCTTATGTTGGCCATAGCCCAAACTAGGCTGGAACCACCTACACCCAGCATTGAAATTATTGGGCTTTTATTTTCCCAACAAGGCCAATGTGATTCCACAAAGCCAGCATAGTTCCAACAGGACCAACATAGGTCCATGAAGCCAACAAAGTTCTACAATGCCAACATAGTCTTGGTGAAGCTAGCATAGTTTCCTAAGTCCATTTACTATTAATGGTTCTTAGTGTAGTTCTAATGGCCTGGGTACATCAAAACTTAATAAAAATAGAAAACTACATTGGAAATGATGGCCTACCACACCTACAAATTACACTAATCTATCAGTAATCATGGTAAAAATTTGTAGCCCAAAACCATCAACCATATAGCCTATAAAAGCCAAATTTGAACACACTGAACAGGTTCCATGAAAAGTTCTTTGATTAGAAAATTTTCTTTGTTCCACATCTTTTGCAACCTTAAGCACTTGAAACCATTGACGTTTACAAGACTTTTTTATGGAGCACATTGGTGATTAACTAGGCATTGGAAACTCTCAGTGTAGTTTCAAAATTCCAAAAGGTTAAGCACATCATTTACCCACTTGGTCACCAATGCTGCAGATCCTAGTTGAGAATCTACAAGAATTTTGCCAATCAAAGTTGGGAAATACTTGGATTACAGGGCTGCCTGCAAAACATAACCTATTACCTTCAATAGGCTTCAAGCTTCATCCATGCAACTCCTTGTGCATTCAAGCACACAATTGGTATCCATTTTGAACTCTTTATTTTCAATATTTTATTATTACAATAAAGCCTATAGTTCATTTGTTGTGCAAATTTATTTACAATTCATTTTTGTGCATTTTTTTAAACTGGATCTACAATTTTTATTTGAATTGTTTATTCTTATTTATACTTCTAAGGCCCTAGGTGATCGACAAGAATATACAGGGTGCCTTGAATCCTCTTTCTCATAGGTCCTTGAGATCCAAGGTTAAGTTGTTCCACCTGGAATTTTTGGTTTTCTAGTAACCAAAGTTTTCAAGTGTTATAATATTCTCCCTATGAGTTAGTGTATGGGAAACTTCCAACTCTTCCCACCTAAACTAAGCTTCATATACTTTCAACGGCTTGTGACCTTGACCTAAATTTAAGTCTAACATAAAGAGAAACATTAATAAATCTCAATATGCTACATTGGGAATAGATTAGTGGCCCTATCATTAAATGAAGTACATAAGGCACATAGCAAGCAACACCATGGCTTTAGAATAAGGAAAGTAAAATTTCAACCTTGAGATAAGGTGCTCTACTAGAACTCCATGCATGTACCTCAATGTACAAAATTTCAAATGCTATGGGAGTGCCCTTACATTACACATGAAACCTTTTCATCTGGGGCTATGATGATCTACCATCCTACTAGCCCACATAAAAGGTTATTAGTCAACATGCAATAGCTCAAATATTTCCTAGAAACTAGAACAACTGATGGAACATATACCTCAACTAATGATCAAGCATGCTTAATCTTTCGAATCTCTCCCATCCAACTCAGTTGTGGGGGAGATGGTCACCCATGCTAACATCCTATAAGTAGTTCCTTAATTTTTCCAACTTTTTTGTTTTACATTGTTCTTATATTGTTTCCATTTTTTGGATATTTTACAATTTATTTTATTATTTTTTTATTTTGGTTTTTCTTACACGCACTTCTCTTCTTTATTGCCATCAAGACTTGGCACCAAATATAGTTGTTAATTGATGGTGATTTATTGCATTAAAATTGACTGAATTCATTGCTTAATGACTAGATTTCATCATTGAATTTTGACATGGATTAATGAAACATTGGCTTTCTCATGATATTAGGCAATAAGCTCACATCATCCACCCATTCCACTTAACTCTCTAGTGTTCTCTCATTTTGGGAAGCATGAGGTCCCTTCTTAATATCAACTTATAAAGAACCTGTGACCTTGGTGCTTTCCAAACTTGGAATGAATCAAGTGGAATTGATAAGGGTATGGCTTCAAGGGAATTTTTAACCTTTTGTACTTACCTATCATCTATAGTTTTATTGGTATTCTTGTCAATTCCTCACCATTCTTATCGTTGACCAATAACAGGAAGAAATGTCTTTACATGATGTAGTTTCCATGAAAAAATAGAAATTCAAAGTAAACCCCTTAGATGAAATAATGGACTACAAGCACTAGATATGAGGCTGGAACAACATGTTACCCATGCATAAAGGCACCCCTCTAACTAAGGCCCTCTTCACTTCTTGATTCGCTTTTCTTTTTTTATCCGGAATGATGGGTGATCTTTGAGGATGTTCATGAACTCTAGGGGATTAAATGGTCTAAGTGTGCCAATGCAAAGTCACTGGAAGTGGATGGACTTATTTCCAACTAAGGATCATCTAGTTTTTGCACTTCTTGGTAATCTAACTCCATCTAAATCTCCTTTTCCCAACACAATTTCCAGCCCTCCTCAATGATTTGTCCTTATTATAGCCTTTTTTGGTGTCCTCTGGATTCCAATTTCATCGTCAAACTCTTTTTCCATACTTAGGTTTTTTAATGTGAAAAATCACTTCAATAGGTTACATCGATGCATCTTCATTGATGTAGTGTAATGCATCAACGCATCCCTATTGATGCAATATAAAAGGTCTATATATACGTGTCAAACTTAGCCATTTTTTCACATTTTCATCTTAACACTAGGGGAGTTTTTGCATTTTTCTTAGCCCATAGCACCTTCTAAGCACTATAACTTGTCAATCACCTATCTGATTCAACTTGTTCTTCAACCCTCAAGCTACCAAAGGTGAGCTTTACATCGTGGAGGCCATAAATCCATTGTTTCTGGTAGAAAATTTTTTGAAATTTTTCTAACTTCCAAAGATTTAACTAATAAAATAATATTAAAAATCACTAATCCATACTAAGTTAAATCTCACCAACAAACTCAACTATCTAAATGAATAAAATAATAATAAAATAATTGATCTACCATGATCATAACTAGCTAAGTGTAACTTACCCAAAAGAAGAAAGGTATTAAAAGCACTAAAAGTTACACATGAAACACTAATCTTTGGCTATGTTTTTTATCACATATGGTGCCAAAGAGGAGATCACAAGGAGAAGGATTTTCCCAACCTAGGGAGAAGCAGTTTAGAGGAGGAAGGAACCAATGGCCATAATAGCCCCAAAAATAAGAAGCAGAGATCCATGTAATAAGACCTCTTTGAGAGGAGCCCAAAGTGGAATGTGTTCATAAGATTTTCATAGCAAAGACCAACCAATCATGGAAAGATGAGGAATTAAGGCCTAGGCCTAACTTGGAGGTCACATTGACCAAGGCCTTCCTTGAATGAATTCATTTCAAGAAGGTCCAAAGTTTGGTCCTTCAAAAATTAAACTTTGGTCCTTTCTTGGACTTAGTGCTAGAGGAAGTCTGCACTCAATTATAGGGATCTTTCATGTGGCCCATTCTATCTTGCATTGGGGAGTGATACATAGGGGAGACTTATCCTTTGTGGAACAACCAACAAGTAGATACCATGATAAAGATCAAAGACATAAGTGTCTCCTACTTGATTAAGGCCATTGTGAAGGCCTTCAACCTACCCAATACAGGGGCAATGTTGGTAGAAACTTCTACTTAAGTGGACTCCAATGCTAAGAAGGAATGTGTCCAATAGTACTATGGGGTAGATCATAAGGAGTATGACACACTCACCAAGGTAGAGAGAGCCTACTTCAACATCACAACCTACAACCTAAACCCAATGGTGAGGACCAACAAAGTCACCACCTTCTCCTCCCATGCATGCATCACTCTAAGCAAAATGTTCTTTGTCAATCTTCCTTGGCTCATCTTCCTCAAAATCAAGAAGTGCTTCAAAGAGAACAAGTGAGAAAGAAAGACACTCCCCTTTCCATGCCTAATTCGCAAACTCTATAGAAGAGGATGCATAGCCCTATATGCCAACGATACACTCCATCATGCTCTTGCTACATCCTTGCAGTTTCTAAGCTACTAAAGAAGAAGCGACGACCACCAACAACTATTGGTGAGACAACACTAAAGGCTCATGCAATTATGAAACACATGAGAAAACTTCATGAACATTTGTTGTAGCAATAGTAAGGAGAGGCAAGTGATGGGAAACCATCTCAATGAAGTAAGCAAAATAATAAGCTTGCTAAAGGAGACCATGCCATTGTTTTCAATCCAATAAATGCATATGCCTACAAGAATGAATCCAAGTGCCTGAGAAGTTACAATGTCCATTCTTGGGTAACAAGAGTTCCCATAAATTTCTTGAAACACTATAACTTTCTTAGTATACCTAGAGAAAGATGAGGGGGCTACTATCCTAGTGATGTAGCATCATGGGTAAGAAACAGCAATGGAAGTGATGGTCAATTGAGTAGTAGAAGCACTAAATGCTCCTAAAAAATCATGCCAAACATAGCTACACTTAAGGATGTGAAATCAGAAAACTACTTCTGGAGATCTTGGATCTCCTAAAAGAAATCATAGCTACCCAATCAAAGCTACTAGAGACAAAGGGTAAGCTCATCATTACAAATGTCCAACTAGAGGTAGTCATTTCTAAAAACTATTAATTGGCTGCTGAGGTTGCAGAATTGAAATCCCATCTCACTGATCTCGCCATTCTTAGCTAAGCCATCATAAGAGATGAAGCTTTGCTATAACTTCAAACAAACTCAAAGAGGTTGAGAATGCCAAGAAGATGGCAATCTTTAACATGTCCTTATCGAAAGGTCTTTCCTTCAACACTAATAAGGATTTGACACAAGTTTGCAAGGAGAACTTGGTCCTTACTAAGAACATTCATTGCCTATGTAATGTCAAGGAGCAAAAAGATCAAATGATTGAATCTATGACACAATAGTAGGAGCAGCTTGCCAAGGTGAACATGGACCTGAGGAGGTTAGTAGCTGAGAACACGAATCCTTCTATAGAGGAAGTCTAGGCACTTAGCCAAAAAATGGCCATCGAGGTATCCACCTAGAAAAATGAGACCCTAAAATTTGAAAGAGTGAAAAATCATTACATGGACCAGGTGGGGCTCCTCAAGTAGGTGAATGAGAAAGAAATCCAATTGGCTAAGATAAAGATGAATGAGGTCCTCTAGCAACTCTAGCAAAGAGGTGATGTATGGTAGTTAATCTTTGACAACTTGAATGCCTACAATAAAGCAAACATTTTCTTGAAGGAGTTGCAGATAAAGAAAATAAGAAAATACATGGAGCTTGCCAACCTTCAATATGCAAATTTGATGATGCTAACAATAGGGAGATCAAGGTTAGAATTAGAGAAGAAAGTAACCAACTCATACCTCCTCTATGAGATCGAGTTTAAGCATCACAAAGAAACCAAGAAAAAGTTAGAGATAGTTAATGCAAAGCTTAAAATTATCAAGAGTCATTTCATAGATCAATGAGCAATTTTTGAGAACCTAACCAAATGAATTAACAAGTATTACAAACTGCATAACCTAGTAAAATTGTTTGATATTAAATGAAAACAATTTGTAGCATGGTTTGTCAATGTCAAGGAGTTATTCCTAGCAATGACCTATTTGTAGGAAATCCCTATACCAGCCAATATTGATGAAGCTATATGGATTTTATATAATCCATGGAGTAAGGAGGAGAAGATAAAAGCATTTTTGGATGCCTTTGTTCTTCCACCAAAAGTAGCAATAACAGCAAGACAACCTTAGTCATAGCCACTACCACCACCATGAGCATTGGAGCCTAGTGAAGGTCTTTTAGCATCCCAAGAGCCTTCACCTCTTGCAATTGGTTAGTCTTCACCTCATCTTTGGTAACCAAAGGACTCCTACCATCCATTTCTATAAGGGTGTCCAATTTTATTATCAAGGATACTCATTTTTATAATTTCTGTAATTCTATAAAATTCAACACTCAAAGTTAGTTATTTAAAGCTAATTAGTCAATAATCCCATATTTTTCCAATTTTCTAAGAAGCTTGATCCTACTTTTATTTTCTCAATGATAATTTTTCACTAAATCATAGGGGTATGATGAATCATGTAATTACCTATATCAATAGGCATGCATCTACACAACCCTATCGACATAGCCCCATCAATGCATGGTTTGATGTGTCAATGCAGATACATCAACATAATGTCTAGTCTTGCCTATATAAATGCATGGACCCACCACATTTATGACATGTTAAGTTAATAGCCTAGCCAAAGTCTTATAGTTTTCCTAGTCCAAAGTTAGAATATTTTCTAAGTGCATGTAGTAGGACTTCAAGGATTGTATAGATCCTTATTTAAGCATCAATGTACCTAAACACTTTGATGTGACAATAATAAGAATGAGATTCTTGGAACTCCTTGCAGCACTTAAGAATAGATTAATGTTGAAACACCACAAAAATTTGGGCTACCACATCTTGACTACAAATTTAGCTAAGTGTCAAAATAATGGCACTATCCAAAAAAAACTTTAACTGCTAGGACTATGCTCTTCGCTACACCAGAGTGTAGTCAGCCCAATGGAGAGTGTAGTCAGCTCCAACTACCAAATTTGCAAAAATTTTCTTCAGTGTTAGAATGATGGCACTTTCTACAAATTTGTCTAAGTGTTGGGACCATGCTCTCCATTGTAGTAGAGTGTAATCAGCTTCAATACCCAATTTTTTACAATTTTAGCTAAGTGTTAAAATGAAGACACAAGCTGCAGAAATTCTTCTAAGTGTTATGCTATGCTCGACATTGTAGCTGCTATGCTCAGCACTATAGCTGCTACATTCTACTATGATCTAGAGTGTATCAAGCATAGCCAACATACAAATGGCTAATTTTGCAAAAATTTTCTAAGTGTCCTACCACACTCCCATTCCTCCTGCTATGCTCTTGAGCATAGCAAGTATAGCAGCACTCCGATGGCCAATTTGCATGAGTGTCAAACTAGCTCAAAATGGAAGAAATAGTTTGGCAAATTTTCTAGCTCCTAAGGCTACCCCTCCTACTATGCTCTAGAGCATAGTTGGTGTAGTAAGAACAAGGACTTCAATTTTTACTAGATTTTTCTAAAGTGTCTATGCTATGCCCTATTCCTTCCTACTACGCTCATGAGCGTAGCAAGCGTAGCAGTGCTGGACTTTAGTTTTTTGCAAAATTTTCCTAATTGTTGGGCTACACTTCAAAGCGTAACTAGCGTAGCAACATGCAACTGCCTCCAAAAGCTTCTAGAGCTCAACACAAGCCTTTATTCTAGCTCTAGCACTCCTTCGGAAAGTAAGATCAGCAATTTGCATTTCTCCTATACTTTCCATTTGCCCCAAATTGTGCCTATGCTCTAGAGCGTAGCAACCAGAGTTAGAAAAAATTTTGAACTTTTTCTGGTCACCTCCAAACTTAGAAATTTTTTTAAATTTTTCTTGTAGTCCCACCTACTGCATTGCCACATGGCACCCAATCTACATTTTGGGCTAACCCTAGCCCTATAAATACCCCTAGACCCCCAATGTTTTAGGGGTTGACAATTGGCAATTTCATTTAGCATTTGGTATTTTGGCATCTTAGCACTTAGCTCCATGGGTGAACAAGACCCAGAGCACACCACATCGACAGAGAGGCATAACTGCACTGCATGGTACACCATGATCCTATTGTAATCCTACACTACATAGTACACCATAACCCTGTTGCAGCCCTGTAGAACACCACACGGTACATTGTAGCGGCCAACCCAGTAGGCACAGTTCATCATGGTAAGCACTAAACTTCATGACCCAACACCACTGATACTGTGACTACACTCCCACTATGCCTGTTGTACACTATGTACCTTCTAAGACCCTTTTAAAGTTAACTATGCTCTCATTTGGGGTGGTGTTCAATTTCTCTCTTCCATTTCTAGCATTTTCATTCATTTTTCTTACATCTTTTTACATTTTTTCATGCATCGTCACACTATACTATGCTTGGGTGGTAGTCTCTATGGGTTGATATCCTTGTTTCAGTTGAAACCCTTGGCTACTCTCACCCCCCATTCTGTAGCTATGCTCTACACTTAGCACTATGAAACACTGCTTTGACACTTAGCACTATTTTACGTTGTTTGCATTTGCATTTTCGGCTAACCACACCACCCCTGGTTGCACCCATCACCTCGGTTGCAACTAGCAAAGTCCTTATTCAATCAACCAAATCAGCTAGGGTACTCCACCTTTATTTTCTAGCAAGGCCCTCATATGGAGGTGGGGTTAGGCTATGCGCCCACAAACCCCTCGGTGTTCCAGCCATCGATGTTTTTGATCATTACAGTTTTCGGCACTAGAAGGATGGCCTCACCATTTCCTTCCACATTTTCTAATTGTTGTCCTACGTGCTCTCTCCACCATCGATTGGTGTAGATTGGACCCTATCATCAGTTCCCCC
Source organism: Gnetum montanum (assembly GCA_015680685.1). Taxonomy (NCBI): domain Eukaryota; kingdom Viridiplantae; phylum Streptophyta; class Gnetopsida; order Gnetales; family Gnetaceae; genus Gnetum; species Gnetum montanum. The sequence continues at coordinate 1,230,300 of MNCI01009709.1, forward strand.
TAGAACCCCACTAAAAAAAAGATGAAGTGTATCTTTGGCACTTAACCAAAATTTTGGGCACTTGGGAGAGTGTAGTTGGCTCTCAATGTAAAGAGCATAGCCAGCTCCAACGTAGCGAGCATAGCACCAAAGTTAGCCATTTTCAGCAGCTTTCCCAGTTAGCATTTTTTCTACATTTTCATATTTAGCATTTTTCTTTTTCTTTTTTTTCTTTTTGCATTTTCATACTTAGCCAAATTTTCACAGTTTCATACTTAGCCAAATTTTCACAGTTTCATACTTAGCCAAATTTCTACAATTATACACTTAGTCAATTTTTTGCAGTTTCCATACTTAGCCATTTTTCTACATTTTTACACTTAGCCATGTTTTCTACATTTTTATACTTAACCATTTTTCTGCTACTGACAGACTTAGTCATTTTTCTGCAGTTTTTAAAGTTAGCCATTTTTTGTAAACAAAAACTCTCACAACCTCATCTGTGAACGTGAATCCAGATGAACCTTCCACATTGGTGTCTAACACATTTGACTCCATGATCCACCCAAAGCGTGCCATGCTACGCCACTAACAATACAACTTTGTTTGTGCCAAAATCCAACCAGGATTACCAATGGATTGCCTTAACTTAGAGGCAAAAAAAGACTACGAATGAGTCCACCAAGATAGACCAGAGTACAACCCCTCCTTGTTTGACATAATCCCACTCACTAAGTCCTACCACTAGCTGTTGTCCCAACTCATCCATGAAAATGAGCATGATGTAGGAACAACCTATGAGGAAGCCTCATAGGAAGAAGAAGATGAGTTCGAGGCCTACTCCAAATGTAAGAGCCCCCTCTACATTGTCTCCCAACAACTGCTCCCTAGTATAGCCCCTCCTTGGTTTGGTCCACCCATCCTCTCTGAGATGGTGACCATGCTAATTCAGCCTTCCTTGCAAGTGACCATTGCATTTTCCCAACCCTATGCTCATGCAGGGGCCACCTCCCAATCCTAGATAATTTAGACATCCTACATCCCGCTTGTCTCATCGATGCCCACAACATTCATTCAAACCACTCGTTTGTAGTCCACCTCGGTCATCGTGCCCATCCCTTAACCAACACATCAACTAAACCTATCCACTATGATGTTAAATTGGCAATGCTTGTCCACTACAACATTAAACTAGCAAACTCTACAACCAACAATCCAACCCTATGTTGTACAACCAACACAAGCCCAGCCAATGCAACCGGCTAGCACATTCCCAAGCTTGGATCAAGCATTCTAGTTGATCCAAAGTTTGATGAAGGAGATCAACTAACACAAAGCTACCTCCTTTGAAACTGTTAAGGTGGTGGACTTCTACTGAGAAGACCCCATAAATTGGTCCCACCCCTGACTCTCCCAACTAGGGTCCAGCTACCTCAACTCACCAAATATAATGGTAAAGGGAACCCCAATGCACACTTGGTCATATTTTGATTCGAGTGCCTACTCCTTTAAGCCTAGCCACATGTCATCATGCATATGTTTCCCATGTTACTCACTAGCAAGGCCTTATACTAGTATCATGCACTATCCAAGGCCTCAATCTCTTCTTTGGAGGATCTCATAAGCCAGTTTGTAACACGCTTTAGCTACAACCTAAAGTTTAAAGCAACCCTCAACCAGCTCATGTAGGTTAAGCAGGGGCCCCTAGAGCCTATGCCAAAATTCCTCCAATGCTGGAATGCCACATTTAGCAAAATGCATAAACCCCTAACAAAGATGCACTTATTGGCCATCTTCAAGGGTGTAGTGAACAACTTCATCAAGTCCAAACTGTATTACCAGGCCCTAAGGTCCCTCAGCCAAACCTTTGCCCAAATGAAGGGCATAGAGGAGGTAGGGAAAGCTAGTAATGACCTAGCCTATGTGGCCTACAGAAATCAACATGTGCAAAAGCAAAATGCAATAGTGGCAATAATGGCCACAAGCACAAAAGCAACAACCAAGGCTAGATGGCTAAGTAGCCCAAGGCCTCAGCTCACAAAGTTACCAACTCTAGTGCCAACTCACCTACATCGATGAGGATTGCCCCAAGGTCCAACTTTGAGTGCAAGGATCACTCAAAGTATACATCACTATCAATGAAACCCTCTGAACTACTGGAACAACTCTTGAAAGCTAGGCAAATCCAATATAAACATGTATCAGAGATTACCCACCAAAAACATGATAGGTACTACAAACTACTAAGGAACCCTACCTCAGCAGTACCGAATGAGCTCCCGGTCCCATAACATTTCCAACTAAACTAATACTGTCATTACCATCAAATGCCCAATCACAATATGAACAACTATCGTTCTTTGCAGGACAACCTACAAAGAATGATAGAATGGGACCAACTGGTACTTGATGCAGTGAGCGAATCCAACATAAACAACATCCCCTATGTCATAAACTCCATCAACATAGGTGGCAAGTCTAAACCTACTCAACAACCTTTTGTGATCTACATGCCTCCCAGTAAGGCAAGGATCCCCTTAGCCTCCACAAGCAAGAGGTCCTCCTTTGTTATCAAAGTGCCACCTTAGACACCCACAACACTCTTTGTGGTCAAGGTCCCATAGCAATCATCTACTAAGATGTTAAACTGGAAACCAAACCAACCATCCACTAAGACGTTAAACTAGCATGATACAACAACAACAACCACTAAGCAACCTTTCATCATCAAAGTGGCACAACAAATTGGCCCTGCAACAACTCCTAAACAATTATTTATCATAAGGGTACCACAACATGATGGCCCGTCACCTACCCAAAGCCCAATAGTGGGCAACATTTTAGTCTCTCCTCCTTCAAGGGCTAATCCCACTAGCAACCCAGGTAGGCCTACGAAATGGCAACACAAGAGGATGAACGAGTGCCTTGCAACCCCCATGGCCAAAGCAAAGGCCACAACTAGCAAGCAACAACTGAGCACTAGGACCCCTGCCCTCAAGCAAGCCAAGTCCAAGTCCCCTCCATAAGAGATCCATCTCTCAAGTTGCATGGAGGAGGTCAAGGCCAACACAACAATTGATGACAAGGACTTCATAGCTACATTAACCCAAGTGAAACAAACACTTAAGCAAAAGAATACAACATTGAGCTTGTATGACCTAGTCATGATCTCATCTACTCACCACCAAGCATTGGCCCAAGTGTTGGCCTCCATTCTTGTTACAAAGGACATCCCTACAAATGAGAACATCATCCATGCAACAATGTTGCCCCCTACACCACAAGAATTAGGTTCAACATCCCTAGCATTTTGCGACGATGTAGTCAAGGTCAACCCCAAACAAGGGGAGGTCACTACCGCTCCACTATCCATTAGCATACATGTTGGACAGTGCATGATTCGCAGAGTGCATGTCAATGATGGTGTAGTAAAAAATGTAGTCCTGTACTCCATCATCAACAAGCTAGGCCTAGCAAATGAAATCAGGACAATCAAAACCATGTGTCTAAAATCCTTCAATAGATCACATGTCACCATCAAGGGTACAATCAACTTAGCCTTCATGGCAGGAGAGTAATTCCCCACCAACGTAGATTTCACTATCGTAGAGAAGATGCTAAGCTTCAACCTAATCCTAGGTAGGCCTTGGCTAGTTCAACTATGGGCCGTCTCCTCTCCCATCCACCAAGAAGTCCATCTTCCATATGAAGGTGGTCAAGTTATCATCCATGTGATAACGCCTTCTCTTCGGCTATCTGCAACATAGACATGGAGCAAGTGTTGGAGGTGGAGTTTCTTCGTGATGCATCTGCAGTAGCCAATGCAACGCATAAGGTTGCCATACTTGAATGAGTGGTTGAAGCAAATAGCCTCCCAGAGGATACTAGGCCCTACATGTCCCCTAATCCAAACTAAGTTAGGAAATAACTGGCCAATCAAGGCACTCCCTTGGCCGAAAATGGGCTAGGTGCCTCCACTTGCCATGCATTTTTTACTTTCGTTTGCATCACACTAAGCTACACATTTACATTTTTCTTGCGTTCTTAGATCACGCATTTCATTTTTTTCATGCATTTTTTGCTTTATTTACACCCTCATTGACTTAGGTTACGCATTGCATTTGAAAAACATCAAAAACACATAAAAACATAAAACCAAAACTACAAAAAAAAACATGTGGTCTAAAAAGGCCTTAAACTAGCCCATGGTTTGGAATGGCTTTAAACTAGCAACCTATGGCCTGCCATGACCTTAAACTAACAACGTACAACCTGAAATGGCCTTAAACCATCAACCCCATTAGGATGGCCCAAAATGGCCTTAAACTACCATTGCGGCTTGGAATGGCCTAAAACTATCACTCTTCTCATTGCTTTCCTTTCATTTGTGCATCTTAACTTTATTTACGATAGGTGTCACTTGATGTTATTTTTCTAGTTAATTTTTTTTTCTAATTTTTTTTTTTTTTTGCAAGATCTTGTAAGCACACAGCATGACTATGCATGCAGCATCACACCTCACATAAGCAAGGTAAGCACTCATCCACCATGACACAAAAAATTGGCACAGATAGTACACTCTGACTATAAACTAGTATAACAACTCGTCCTTGGGCTATGACATTAAATTGGCATCCACAGCTTATCCTTGGGTCATGACGTTAAACTAGCATAATAGCTTGTTTGCTACAATGTTAAACTAGCATACAACAGTCTACTAGGACTATAAACTAGCACTCCATGGTCTACTAGGACCTTAAGCTAGGTTTGCACACTTGTAGCATCATTGCCTCCCACCATTCAACTGATCTTTTGGAGCACCTACCATTGGTGTGGCCTTTGGAGGACTCATAGCATCATTTCCCTAGTACTTTCACTGGCTTCCTGAGCACCCACTACTAGCACAACATTTCATGCATTTGCAACATCTTCACATCCAACACTTGTAGCATCTTCACATCTAGCATTTACATTTGCATGTCATGTGGTGTGGTTTTCTTATCTTCTCAAAATTGTGTTTGTAGGACGAAGCCTCAAAGGAAGCTGTGCAAAGATACATCTCATCATAGCAATAAGTCGTCACATCACTCCAATGTGCATGATTGGACTAGTTAAGCAACTCAAGAGAGCACATCCCCCTTGATGAGACGCGACCTGCATGTGCCGCGATATCGCGT
>MNCI01009709.1:1242460-1307942 GCA_015680685.1 Gnetum montanum
GCGTGCACGCTCGTATTCGTATGGTTGAGTGTAGGGGTACCTCGCCACTCATCACCCCTCATCCTATTATAGCCTATGCACATCCACTCTTTCATCCCAATAGCCTCTCATCCCCTACATAATCATGATTGCACATCCCTCTAATGCATACGCACTATGATGCATATGGCATTCTCCTCATGTCAACCGTAGAACCCATGGCATACATAATGCAACTTGTCCCATGGGGAGCCTCTATTGGCTAGTCAAGGCCCAAGCGGATGTAACACAACTCGTCCCAAGGAGGAAACATCTATCCTACATACACAACACAGTTGCATCAAAGCAAAGCTGAACTAATCGATGGCCCAGACCTTGCAGCTAGCATTCAACAATAAGCCAAACCCAATAGGGGTTCACCTCACAGCAAAGCAAAGAAGAAGAAATAAAAAGTAAAGAAAAAAAAGCAAAAAAACAAAAAAAAATGAGAAAAAGCACATCCCCAAGAAAATTGATAACACTGCAACTTTGCAACCAGCCTAGCCTTGGATCGACTTTGACTTTCTCATGAGTACTCCAACGAAAGGTCAATGTTTCAAGGGTAAGCCACTTCATGCCATGGTCACCGTTCGCCATGCTGACTTTGCATCTTGCATTAGGATACACTATTTGTGTTTCATTTTCTCTACTTGTATTTCATCTTCCTAGCACATTGCCTACACACTTTGCCCTCAGCATATCACTATCCACAACACTCTTGAACATGGTGGAACAACACCTGATCTAGTACCAACAAGCAATGCTAGTGCCACATTTGCTATGGTGTTTTGCGATTCTTTGTTGATGTCTCTTGGGCCACTCCTTCAAATGTCAACAAAAAGGGGCCAATGAAACACCACAAAAATTTAGGCTACCACTTCTTGACTACAAATTTAGCTAAGTGTCAAAATGATGACACTTTTTGTAAATATTTCTAAGTGCTGGGACTATGCTCTCCACTACACCAGAGTGTAGTCGGGCCAATGGAGATTGTAGTCAAATCCAACTACTAGATTTGCAAAATTTATATAAGTTTCAAAATGATGACACTTTCTGCAAATTTGTCTAAGTGCTGGAACCATGCTCTCCATTGTAGTAGAGCATAGTTATCTTCAATGGCTAATTTTTCACAATTTTGGTTAAGTGTCAAAATGATGACAGAAGTTGCAAAAATTTTTCTAAGTGTTGTGCTATGCTTGGCATTGTAGCTAGTACACTCAGCACTATAGCTGCTACACTCTGCTACGATCTAGAGCATATCAAGCATAGCCAACACAAAAATGCCTAGTTTTACAAACTTTTTCTAAGTGTCCTGCTATGCTCCCATTCCTCCTACTACGCTCTTGAGCATAGCAAGCATAGCAATACTCTGGTGGCTAGTTTGTATGAATGCTAAGCTAGAAGTTGTCAAGCTAGCTCAAAATGGAAGAAATAGTTTGGCAGATTTTGTAACTCCTAAGGGTACCCCTCTTGCTACACTCTAGAGCATAGCTAGCATAACAAGAACAAGGACTTCAATTTTTACCAGATTCTTCTAGGTGTCCATGCTACGCCTTGTCCCTTCCTACTACACTCATGAGCATAGCAAGCATAGCAGCGCTGGACTTCAATTTTTTGCAAAATTTGCGTAACTGTTGGGCTACACTCCAGAGCATAACTAGCATAGCAACATGGAACTACCTCTAAAAGTTTCTAGAGATCAGCATAGACCTTCATTCTAGCTCTAGAACTCCTCCAACAAGCAAGATCAACAATTTGCATTTCTCCTACACTCCCTATTTATCCCAAATTGTACTTATGCTCTAGAGTGTAGCAACGAGAGTTAGAAAAAATTTTGAACTTTTTTTGTCACCTCTAGACTTAGAAAATTTTCTAAATTTTTCTCATAGTCCCACCTACTGCACTACCATGTGGCACCAAATTTTCATTTTGTGCTAACCCTAGCCCTATAAATACCCCTAAACCCCTAATGTTTTAGGGTTCGGTAGTTGGCACTTTCATTTGGCATTTGCCATTTTGACTTCTTGGAACTTAGCTCCTTAGATGAACGAGACCTAGAGCACACCACACCAGTAGAGAGGCATAGCTGCACTACATGGTACACCATGTTCCTATTGCAACTTTTCATCGCACGTTACACCACGGCCCTGTTGCAGCCCTATAGAACATTGCATGGTACACTACAACAACCAACCTAGCAAGCATGGTTCATCATGGCAAGCACCAGACTTCATGGCCCGACATCACTGAGATTGTGACTATACTCCCACTATGCCTATTGTACACTATGTACCTTCTAAGACCATTTTGGAGTTAACTACGCTCCCATTTGGAGCGGTGTTCCATTTCTCTCTCCCATTTCTAGCATTTTCTTGCATTTTTCTTACATCTTTTCACATTTTTTCACACATTGTCATACTATACTATGCTTGGGTAGTAGTTTCTATGGGTTGACACCCTCTTTTTAGTTGAAACCCTTGGCTACACTCGCCCCCCATTCCGTGGCTACGCTCTACACCTAGCACCATGAAACACCGCTTTGACACTTAGCAGCATTTCACATTGTTTGCATTTGCATTTTTGGCTAACCACATCGCCCCTAGTTGCACCCACCACCTCAATTGCAACCAGCACTCTACCTTTGGTTTCTAGCAAGGCCCTTGCGCAAAGGTGGGGTTAGATTATGTGCTCACAAACCCCTTGATGTTGCAACCACCAACATTTTTGGTCGTTACAAATGTTTCTTTTCATGCACTTTCCATTCATGTTTTAGTTAATTAACAAACTTAATCATAACAGATAAGTACAACCACTTTGAACATACTGCTTAATGCTTGGTAATCCTAGTAGTGGCTATCTGGTATGCCTAGTAATAGACACTTGGTAACCCAGTAGCATTAGAGCAAGTTTAGGATGTGAACAAAAAGTGGGCCCACATGTTTATGTTAGGCTAGTTAGATCAAGGCAATAGACAGTCAAGTAGTTAATCTCTAATTAATTATCTTTATTTCACACTTTAGATTAAATAAAATAAAAATAAAAATCATGTGCCTTGGCTTACACTTAACCATACAAAATGAGCTTACACAAGTGAAGCCAAGAAGACAATGATCATAATTGGCATAACACTATCTTTGTTTACCAGTGCACTTAGGGGCTAAGTCTATGGAATTCAACTAGATCGCTAATGAACACTTGTGATTTGTATGGTTGAGTGGAGGGATTACTTGCTGCTCATCAATAATCATATTATTTTATTTATGAAAAAAAGGAAAAAAAAATATATGTGTGATCATGTATGTTTATTTTCTTTCCATAAAATTAACTCACATGAATTATGATTAGAAGTCATTTGAACCCTAGGATAAGCAAGTCAACTAAAATCATAGTTAGTAATTAGGTGGATGATGCATTTGATTGGTGTGCATTGTGTGAAGCATGTAGTATTTTTAAGGATCATTAACTAATCATTTTAATAATAATATATATTCATTCCATACCTTGAGTAAATGGGTTGTATTGTTTATTTATTTTGCATATGCCCTACCTTGGATGTGAAGATGACCATCACTATCTAGCCCTACTCGTACATATGCTTACTTTGGCTTAATATCTTAAGCCATTAGACCCAAGGGGGTTAAGTTGCATGACACCCTAAGGTTTTTAATGATATAGGCACCATTCATAAGTGTATACCCACCTCACATATGATCCCAAGTCACCTATATTGGGGGTATATTGGGGTGTAGTTTAAAAATGATGGTTGAGCCAAGCCTTGTTTGTGTAGTTTAGAACCTAAAGATAGCCCAGCTTCTTGTCAAATAGTGATCAAATTATTTAAGTTGGATGGCCCTCACTCTCGGAGTGTGAAACTATATTGCATGGGCAAAGTTTTTGAAACCTTTACATTTTTAATTACCAATCATTATTTAAAACCTATTATAGATTAAATGATCATGTATAGTGGAAACATATAGAGGACTAGGAGTACATCCAACAACATCCATTAGTGCTACTTGTAAAATAAAACTTGAAACAAGTGAGCCACATAAATATTTGATGTTTTCTAGCTTCACAAGTGATGCAGAATGTTAGCAATCATCTTGGTCAAAGTTACTATTTAAGGTATCATAATGCTACTAAAGATAGATGATATGTAATAGATGCATCAACCTTTAGGATTATGAGAAGTAGCAAAGTCTCATCAAATCAACAATTTGTTAAGTCTAATGAGGAAAGGAGGTACGTAGGCCCTATAACTATTCCATCATTATGAGTTACATCTTTATTAATTACTAATGTAAGTATAATCCCATGTTTTTAGAGGATTAGAAAAGATAAAAAGTGGACTAATTTTTAGAGGATGGTAATTAGGGATTCTACATCCTATGAACATATTAACATTCTTATGAAAAAGCTTATGTTTTTAAAATGATGAAGAATTAATACTAGATAAAAAATGTTAATAGGAAAATAATTTGCTAAAGTAGTATTTGTATGCACTTCTACTTTTCTTGTAGGCTTCCAAAAGAAAACATTAGAGATGTAAAATCTATCAAGTTAATAATAATTTCTATCATTTCTTTGCTGATAATTACATTAAGTATAATGCTTATCATTCAAATTAGATAGAAATAAAGAGCTAACATTAAAAAGAACATATTTTTCTTTAAAATTGTACTAATCATTTTTTCTTAAGAAGATATATTAGAAGGAAGACCACCAAATTTATCTAAATGACTTTTAACTATATTGAAATCACCTACAATAATCCCATGAACTTTAGGAAGAGATAGAAGATATTTCCAAACCTTTGATTGATCTTTCAAATTATTAGGAGCATAAATATTATAGAGTCCAAATTCATCTTCTTTTACTATGATAAATAATTCAAATAACTCTTCCAAGATTGTCAAAACCATAATTCAAAATTTTTCTTGTCGAATTTTTATTAAGAAAAATAGCAAAAACTCCTTTAGTAACTTTATGAGCGGTAGAAAAACAAAATTGAAAGCTTCAAAATTCTTCAATCTCTATTATTAAGATTAAGATTATTTATCTATATTGATGAGCAGTGAATAACCCTATGCTCAACCATACAAATCACTAAGCATTCACATGCAATCCGGTCAAATTCCGTAGACTCTATGTCTTCTGATACACTAGTCTCTAGAAAGAGAACTTTCCCTAACAATCATTCATTATCTTCCCAATTACACTTGTGATATGCAAAAGTATGGTTAAGTGTAATTGAGGCATATGATTTTTATTTTTTATATTTTGAGTGCTTAAAATAAAGGATGAAGGAAATGAAGTAATTTAATTGCTAATTTAATCTAACTAACTAACTAATTTCTAACTAATCCTTACATAAGCATCCGGTCCTACTTTCTGTACACATCATGAACACGTATAACACTACTTGGTTACCAAAAGTTAAGCGTTACTGGGATTACCAAGCATCATTTGCATGCTCGAAGTAGTCATACTTATGTGCTTAATTAATTGCTATTTAACCTAGCTAGCTTAATTCCTTAATTAGCTTAATTACTTAAAAATATTAAATAAAATTATTGAAAAACATTAAATGCATGAAGGAAATATTTATCTAGCCAAAATGCTGCAAGGCTTATCAAAAAGCTCATCTTTATTACCACACACACTACCATGCTCAAGTACAAAAATGCTTGAATAAATATCTGTACATTTAATTACTCATACTACAGGCACTTTGGGAAAATATTCTAACTCTAGGGAAGAAAATTTTTAAGAGCTTTGCTACTTTATGATAAAGACTACTCCCAAATTGTGCATCCAAGCCCTATATTTATAGGCTGGCACACATCTCGCGACATCAAATATTCAATCACCTTTGGGCCCTTGATATCTAGTATTCGATATCGGAGCCAGATAAAATACAATTCATCATACCCCCACAGCTAAATAAAAACTCATCCTCAAGTTAACAAAAGGAGGAACAAGTCTCTTACAAAATATTGGAAAGATATGGGATTATTAATTGACATGCAAACTAACTTAGATGAAATAGACAAATTCTAAGTGCCTAGGTATACAGATTTACAATATTTTACAAAATTGGATGTTCATGATAATAGAATTGAATACCTTAGTCAAAACTAACATCCAACTTCTCTGGCAACTAAAGAATAAGGAAGAAGATTCACTGATCATGAAGGGGCCTCATTGCGTGATGCTACTACTAATTCCTTGGTGAAGACAATCCCACCTCTAGTCCATGCTTCCCACTACAATTACAACAAAATCGTAGATTAGTGTGCAATGTGTAACTTATAGCTTTAAGGTACCTTATCTCATTGGCAGTTACACCTGGCTAGGTTGTGATTATGATGAATTGATTCTTTTAATAGCATTAGCGGGAAGACTCAAAAATAGGGTGAAATGGATAAGTGGTCCATTATTAAATTCTAAAAAGCTGAAATGTGATAAAATGCTTGAAGAGAATTAAAGAATTCACAACAACAACAACAAAAAGAGGATTTCAATGAAAAACATTATGAAGATGCATATAATTGGATGTCATTGATGGGGCACTTATAAGGATTTGATTGTGAGAATACCTAAAGATAAAGAACTTAACTAATCCAACCAAAAGGTATGCAGGTGGATCCTTCCCAAAGCATGCACATGCCTTTTGTTGCCCTTGCATATCCTCAAACCAAGGAGTCCACAAGCCTCATGGGTGATTAATGATTATGGAAATTTAAGTAAAAAAACTTGAAAGAAATTACCTAAGAATTTTGACATATCAAACCAAAACATTGAATAAATAAATGAACACCAACAGTGAGGTGAGGCATGAAAAGCATAGATGGATGAGAGAGAGAAAGTGGAATGGAGTACTTGATTAAGATCACACAAAGTCACTCGTGAATTTTGTGGTTAAATGACCTAACAAAATCCATCCTTATTCAAGACCAAAATTAGCCACATTTAGTGACTTTGCATCACCATCCTAAGACTGGTCTACCCCCTTGAGACACAAGAGTGCTCACACAAAACAACCACCATTTCTTATTTAAGAAGAAAAAAGAAGCAAGAAGTGAGAAAGGGACTTAGTTAAAGGGGATCTTCAAGCATGGGTAACATGTCTTTTTAGTCCCATAACCAGTGCTTGTAGCCTGTTTATTTTTTCTAAGGGGTGTGCTTTGAATTTCCATCATTTTTTTTATAAGAACCACACCATGCAAAGACTTATTCAACTTTTTATTATTGGTCGACATGAAACAATAATAAATTAATGAAAACACCCATGCACCCAAGTAAGTATAAGAGTATCAAGAGTATTGAGTTTCCTTAAATCCACACCATGTTCAAACCTTTGAATCTTTTCCAAGTCCAAAAACTACCAAGGTCACAAGTTCATTAAAGTTTTATTAATGAAAAGGAACCTCACACTTCCAAAATCAGAAATACCATAGAGTTTTGGATGGGTGGATGACATGGAGTCACTCCTATTTCATTAAAAAGAAACCATGTCTTAGTTATCAGTAACAAAATTCAAAGCTAGAATCCAAACACCAACAATCAAATAACCGAATAGCACATGCCCACATCAAGTAAACTACATTGTACCTAGTTTGAAACAAGGCACATTATTATTAAAACATAATAAGAAAATCACACCAAAATAAAGAAAAAATATACAAGAAATTGTAAAATATTCAAGAAAAATAAAACATACTAATGATGTTGTAAAACAAAAATTGGAAAAAAATTAATAAAGTAAAAAAAAATGTGTAAGATAAAGAAGGTGTAAAATAAAAAGTTGTAAAAATAACAAGATGTAAAAAAAAGATGAAAAACTAAGAAGCCACTTATATGATTAGCATGGATGGCCATCTCCCCCATGACTAAGTTGAAAGGAGGAGATCCCAAAGATTGAGTGTGGTTGTCCATTCAATGAGACATTTTTTGCATTGGCTTGCTTAAGCTCATGGAAAGGTTTGACTTGTTGTGTGTTGACCAACTAATTTCTATTTGGGCTCTTAAGTTTGTAGATTAACATGGCCCCAAAAGGAAAAGTTTCAAAAATAATGTAAGGGCTTCCCATAGTGTTTAGAACTTGGTTTGTTATGGCACATGTGTGGGGTTCTCGTAGAGGACCTTATCTCCTGGTTGAAATTTGACTTTCCTAATTCTAAGGTCATGGCGTTTTTGTTAAATGCCTTGTGCAACTCATTAGATGATAGGGCCACCAATTGATTTTCATCTAACAAGTTAAGATTCATTAATCTTTCTTTTTGTGCTAGACTCAAGTCAAGGTCAAGGTCACAAGCTATTAAAAGTGTACAGAGCTTAGATTGAATAGGAAGAGTTGGAAATTATCTGTACACCAGCTCATAGGAAGAGTAGCCTATATGGAGCTTCCAGGTGGAGTGGTAGGCCCAAAGAGCATCATTAAGTTTCATGCTCTAGTCCCTTCTATATTTTCTAACTGTTCTCATTAAGATCTTAGTGATTTTCCTATTTGTAACCTCAACTTGACCATTGGCTTGGGGATGATAAGGTGTTGTTAATTTATGCTCAATTCCCAAGCATTGCATGAGCTTCTGAAAGGTATTACTTGTAAAGTACATTTCATTATCAAAAATTAATGCACATGGCATACCAAACCTATTTACAACACTCTATTGTACAAACCAAGCAGCGGTAGAAGATGTGCAATCATTGATGGCTGCTGCTTTTACCCATTTTGTATAATAGCCAATAGCGACTATGATGTATGCCTTTCCATTTGAGATGGATGTGATGGAACCCATGAAGACAATGCCCCAGATGTCGAAGGCTTCTAGTGGTTAATTCCATTGTTGAGGTTCCTCCATTCAAGTGGTCATTCCACCATTATGTTGGCAACACTCACAAGAGCTAATAAATTGGTGAGCATTCCTAAAAAGTATTGGCCAGTAATATCCTACCATTAAGATCTTGATGGTCGTGCATCTCCTTGCATAGTGGCCCCCAAAAGGACCCTCATGAGCATCTTGGAGAATGTGTAGTTGGTCAACGTTAAGGACATAACATTGAACCAGGTCATCAACGCACACCTTGTAGAGGTACCTATTGATCTCCATGAAGCATTTCACCTAGTGAAGAAACTATTGTTTCTTCCTGTGTTCTAGCTCTTGTGGCATCTCTTGAGCAAGAAGATAGGTGAGAATGCCATCATACCATTTAGGCTTAGTGAGAAATTATTCAATTATAGCCTCAACAAAGAGAAGGTCATCAAGAAACTAATTAGACAGTGGAATTTCCTCCTCTTTTTTGTCCAATCATAACCAAGAAAAGTGATTAGCAACCATATTCTTAGTTTCCTTTTGATCTATCATCATAAGATTTAATTCCTACAAGATCACTAGCCATCATATGACACAGGGGCTCACTGTTGGCTTATTCATCAGGAAGCGAATTGCATTGTGGTCCATGTGCATGAACAACTTATATCCAAGCACATAGTGCCTGAACTTCTCTAGAGCATACACCACTACCATTAATTCTTTCTCTATTGTGGTGTAATTCAGCTGTGCATCCACAATGCTTTGACTTGTATAGTGGATGTAATATGGATATTTCTTATCATCCAACTATGTAAGCACAACCCCTAAGGCATAATTTGATGCATTCATCATAACGTGAAATGGTCTAAACTAGTGTAGTGCTTGTAGAATTGGAGTTTCTATGAGTTTCTCCTTCAGTCGTTGGAATGCATTTTCACATTCCTTGGTCTAAACAAATGAAGCATATTTTTTTGTTAGCTTCACCAATGATTTTTTGATCTTAGAGAAATTCTCTATGAATCTTTAGTAGTAACCAGTGTGTCCAAGGAGTGACTAGACATCTTTTATAGTTTCTAGTTAATGGGTAATTTCTTGAATGACCCTAATCTTCTTAAGGTCGACCTCAATTCTTGCTTGTGAAATTATGTGCCCCAACACAATGCCCTCCTAGACCATCAACTGGCTCTTCTATCAATTGAGTCAAAGATTGGTCTCTGCACATCTTTTGAGAACTTGCTCTAGATGGTCTAAGGCTTACTCAAATGTAGCCCCATAGGTGGAGAAGTCAACCATGAAGACTTCCATCCCACTACCAATCTGTTGTTGAAAAATACTCAAGACTAGGCATTGAAATGTGGTAGAGAAATTACATAGGCTGAAAGGCATCTTTTAATATGCAAAAGTTCCCCGTAGACTCATGAATGTTGTTTTTTGCCTAATCGTCTGATGCAATCTAGATTTGGTTATAGCCACTATAACCATCCAGAAAACTATAATAGCATTGCCTAGAAATGGTGTCCAACATCTGATCCACAAATGGAAATGGAAAGTGATCTTTGAATGTTGTCATATTCAATAGTGGAAAGTAGATGCAAACTAGCCCTTGCCACCTTTCTTTGGCACAATCATGAGTGGAGTAACTCATTCACTATCTGCAATGGGATAGATAAATGTTGCCTTGAGGAGTTGTTCAATTTCCTCTTTGATGATCTACTTCAATTTAGGGTTCAATCACCACTACAACTGTCTCCTTGGCTTCATGGCCAGATTAGTGTAGATACGATGCTCGCATATCCCAGGATCAATCCCTATGAATTCAAGATATGACCAAGTAAAGGTTGTTGGCCATTTATTAGCGACATTCAATAGCATTTGTTTATGTTCAGGAGCAATATTTACATTGATTATTACCGATTTCCCATTTTTCAAGAATGCATATTCCATGCTGGCAAGTAGAGTTTTCAACTTAAGGGGCTCTTGTTTAAAATATTCAAGAATTTCTAACTCTCTCCAATTAGTATCATCAATTTCATCAATGAACTTGCTTCGATTCATTCATGCCTTCCACGTAGGTACATGTTAGGCTCTCAGCAGGTTCCATGCAAAGTGTGCTACTTCCAAGATCAGTTGCACCCTATATCACAGTATGCAATGCATGGAACTTTTTTTCTCTCAATCATTTTGAATGTATTATTTTTAAATATTTTGAGGAAAAGATCTCATATCCCTAATCATGCATCAATAGTGCTCAACCAAACTCTTTCCATGATGATTGAAAAGTCTCCCTTGCAATTATCCACTCATATCACCAAAAATTGATGGGGTAGGACCACCCACAAATAGTAGTCACAACGTCCTCCACCAATCCTAAGAAAATAGTGATGGACTAATTAGCTAACTTAAGATTGATGTTTCTTCTTGAGTGGAGGTAGGTTCTAGGCTTTATACATCTCATGGAAAATTGTATTAACACCAGAACTTGAATCTAGAAGAGCTTTGCAAGGCTCATTCCTGGTGATTTGAAAGTAAATAAGGGAACTTCCAGGATTAGATAGTTTCCTGGGAAGGTGACCAAGCTTTATCCAATTAGATACAACATGGGTTAACATAACACTATGCACTTGGGATGTGTTTGGTTTAAACAGAACTCGAACGGATTAGATGCAGAGGAAGGTGGAGAACTAGGGATGCCAGCCACAAGTATATGTGAGGGTTTAGTTGGGCTATTAGTTTGAAAGAAATGTCTTTTTTGTAATCTAGTTTTTGAACCACTTCGCTAAAGAGCCAACTGTAAGTTAACAACCCTTGTTGCATTATGTTGTTGCAACTAAGGTAGAATTTCTCCCTACATTGACGAACAAAGTGGTAATTGGGTTGAGGATGGAGGGACATATGTAGAAGGATGAGAAGGTTGATAGGGATATGGGATTTCTCCTCTAGTGGATGGAGAATGAGTTTTGTAAACTCTAGAGGGTAGTGGTGATGTTGGAAGGAGGTGTGACTAGAAGAGTCATGTAGAGAAATGGGTTACTGAACATAGTACCCATATGGATCTAGTTACCAGTAAGGATACTACTACCTTGGTGGTGGCATCCTCCATGATTATGGGTGCTACCACTACTGGTACTACTCATACGGTTGTGGTGGAGCTCCACTTGGATAGTAGGTTTGTTGTTGGTGAAACTGCTTAGGATTGCCTTGAGAATAAGGCAATCTTCTGGGTGTCTGCCTTCTTACCAATCTAGGATTCAGAGCATACATGCCAAATTCTTGCAAATGTGACACAATGGGGTAACATCCCCTAGGATGTTTATAATAGCAGATGTCACATCCACTGTCATCATCTGATTCAGTCTCCACAACTTCTTCTATTACAGCAGCTTTGCCCTTTCCCCTTTAGGAGGCATCTTTAGCTTCTTTCTACCTTCTACAATCACAATCACTACTTTGCTCTCTTGATTCTTTTGTGATTTTTAGAGTAGTTTGAAATTTTTCATCCAACGAATCCTACATTTTATCCACCTTGGCTAAAATTTTGGACATAGATTTTTAGATTGACAAGGTCTTTTTGTTCACCACCTCATCAAGTGATGACTCTTCCTCACTATCAAAAATGCAAACTTCCCTCTTTCTAATGGAACGATCCCTATTATATTCTTCTACATGTTTGTGTTTTCTTAGCTCTTCTTCTTCTTTTTCTACCTACCTTATTAGCCTTTGGATCTGATGGGTTCTAAATTCTGACAATCTCCCTTGGGCATAGACCCTAAGAGTTCTTGTTTCTAATTTGAGTCCATCTATGATGTGGCGAAGTTGTTCTCGCTGAGAATTACCATGGCCAAGGCATTGGTGTATGAGAGAATAGTATCTACCCATGGCAGCATCCAAGGGTTCATGTATTTCTTACTTCCATCCTTGGATCTAACTTCTTAGATTAGACACTTGGGAGCACATTTGATATTTATCATTGAATAGCTATAGCATTATATTCCACCTGTAGATGGATTTCGGCTCCAAGGAACAATACTAGCTTTCTACTTCCTTGATGAGTGTCCTAGGAAAGAGTTTTAATTTTTACCAATCATTTTCAATATTTTGTAAGGCACAAGCATCGTGAAAGGCTTGAAGATGTGTTTGTGGATTAGAGTTATATCCCCCCTCAAATCTAGGAATATTGTTCATGTCAAGTTATTTGATCCGACTATCTTTCACATGCCTAGTTGGAATTTTTACCATCTTTGCAATGTTCAGCATGCTTTGAGTGGTAAGAAAAGGCTTATCATCATCATTATTTTGATGATGTCTATGATGTCCTTTACTACCCCTTCATTCATGGTGGTCTTTGTGATTATCATTGTCCCACTATTCACCTTCATCATGGTTGTTTCTTTTATAGTGTTTGTCAAAACCAAAAGGGGAAGAGGAAGATGCAAACGAAGAGGGCAAAAAGGTAGGAGGACCACCACCACCATGGTGTCTACCACCTCCACTACGCTTGTCATGACCACATTCATCAACTTTCTTATCATCTTGATGCTTGCTTGAACTCCTACTTTGACTCCCCCTTCTGCCTGAATCCATATTGTTGATAATGAACTGCAAATTCAGGTTCAAGTCCCCATCACCAATATCAAGGGGTGGAGAATCTTCATGGTGAGAACCCCCAAAGAAAGGATCCTCATTGTCATTTTAGTTCAATAGGAACAAGGGGTTGGTAAACTATTTTCCCTTCATAGCCTCATGGTGCTTCTCTTGGTGTCGATCTCTCCTACATTGTGTTTTAGTGGGACAGTAGTCCTAGTAGTCATGATCATGCATAACATACTCTTCTTGAAGATCCTGGATGCCCAACCTCCTAAGGGTTTGAGGTAGCATCCTAAGCATAGATTGATCAAGAGGCATTACAATGTTACCCTCCATATCTTGCCACCAGAGTTGTTCATCTTGATGTAGGATGAAGGTGAAGTCAAGCACATACTCATCTAGATGAGTATAGACCACCTTGCATCCTTGAGGCACTAGTAGTTTAGTATCATCGTGCCTATGAGAAGAAGACATTTTGCAATTAGAATAAGATATCAGCATGCTTAAAGTATTATATTTATTTTAGGATGATTTTGACCTTAGGGTTCATCCAATGATGTTAATGATTTTCACTATGCCTAGATAGCGCACGTTTCAAACAAAAAGGAGTCCCCAACAATGATGCCAATAATGAGCGGTGAATACTCCTACGCTCTATATGAATCACAAAGTGTTCATGCACGATTTGATCAAATTTTGTGGACTCTATGTCTTTTGGTACACTAGTCTCTAGGAAGTGAAGTTGCCCTAACAGTCATTCATTGTCTTTCCAATTATACTTGTGATATGCAAAGGTATGGTTAAGTGCAATCGAGGCATATGATTTTTATTATTTTTATATTTTCTATTTTGAGCACTTAAAATAAAGGATGAAGGGAATGAAGTAATCTAATTGCTAATTTAATCTAGCTAACTAACTAATTTCTAACTAATCCTAACATAAGCATTTGGTCCCACTTTCCATATACATCCTAAACATGTATAACATTGTTGGGTTACCAAACATTAAGCGTTACTAGGATTACGATGTGTCATTCGCATACTCAAAGTAGTTGTACTTATGTGCTTAATTAATTACTATTTAACCTAGCTAGCTTAATCCCTTAATTAGCTTAATTACTTAAAAGCATTAAATAAAATTGTTGAAAAACATTAAATGCATGAAGGAAATATTTAATTTAGCCAAAATGTTACAAGGTTTATCAAAATTCTCATCTTTATTATTACACACATAATAGTGCTCAAATAAAGATCCATACACTCAATGACTCCTAGTGTGGGCACTTTGGGGAAGAAAAACTACAAGAGCTCTACTACTCTATGACAAAGACTACTCCCAAATAGTGTACCCAAGCACTATATTTATAGGCCAATACACATCCTGTGACATTAGATATTTAACATCGCCTCTAGGCCCCCGATATCGAATTTCTAATATCAAAGCTAGACAAAATACACTTCATCATATACTTTGTAATAGTTGGACTCATACTTTTTCATTTACATTCTTAACATTTTTAATATAATTAACCAATAATACTTAGTTATTAATATTTACTTTTAGAATTACTAGTTAGCTTTGGATTTTGACCTCTTCCTATTTACTTAACATTCATTATGATTTATTTATTTATTATTTTTAATAGGTGGGGTTGAGAGGAGGTGTTGGAACTTAAAATAATTGAAATATAGGTACATGTTAAGACATATAATTAGAGTAAAATTTTTTAACTTAGTATTTCCTACTAGAATCAAATTCATAATTTGGAACTTCCAACTCAAGAGCTTTACCATTAGGCTAACACCTCATTATTTTAAAGGTTAATAATACATTTAATCATATATCTTAATTACACATAACCATATAATGTGATAACTAAAAATGCTAGTTAGGAAGAAAACATTAAATAATAATTAATCATAGCCTTCCATAGAATTTGATTGAGTATACCTTGTATACTTATAGATTTGTATGGTTTGGTATTAGGACTACTCATCATTCATCACCTTATGATATATAACCAAAACAATACTTAGGTAGAATGTAAGCATGCCTCAAGTGTGATCCAAATTAACAACCTCTTGCCTTTACAATACTTATCTAATAATAAGATGTTAGCCTAGTGGTAAGAGCCTTGATTTAGAAACTTATGGGTTTGATTCTAATGGGTAACAATGAGGTGTTAGCCTAGCAGTAAGACTTTTGATTTGAAAGCTCCAAGTCATGGGTTCGATTTTAGATGGCAATGCTGAGTTATAAGGTTCTAATTGGATTCTATATCCTGGGGTGTACCTATATTACAATTATTTTGAGGTTCTAACAGCCCCTACAACCATAAAACTATAATGTTGAAAAAGCATCAATAAATGTAGTGTAGGAGTCAAGATATATAGCCCAATTAGAACTTTATATGACTTAACATTGCCCGTCGGAATCAAACCCGTTAGCTAGTGCTTCCAATTCTTGCCTTTGCTCATGAATGTGGCAATAATAAAGTAGCATTGTCATGGGACACTCTTGTCTAGTGAGTCCCATCATCTACCACTACTATGCATTTTTAATAGGGGTTTTGCTACCAACTCTAATGTTTGTTTGCCAAAACATTAGAAAAAAACCCTAAAAATGAAAGCAATCAATGTTTTTTTTTTTTTTTAAGTATAAACACATTTAAAACAAACTATGGTTACAAGGGGCGTATATTAGTTACGGGAGATGGCACCAAAACCAATCGTAGATTTATATTAGTTACGATTGTATACTAGTTATAATCATAGAAACAACCAATAATTAAACATAACCGAAATAACGCAAAAGGGGATTCAAACTTGAAGGACCGCATTCCATTTCAAAAAAACCAGCAAGAAACCAACATGCCATGCACTTAGAACCTTCATTCACGGATTGGATCGCGTTTTTAGGCTACCAAAAATGCACATCCTCACATAGTTTACGAAAATTTCAAAAGACAATTAAACCCAAACAAACTGTTTCTCAAAATCACGAACGATGGATTGTAAGAAGATGACCCGACAACAAACGTATGATTGGATGAGGGGTAAGACAGGTAAATAACATCTGACCCAGAAATTTTAAATAATTGCATAAATGGTAATGCTGCTCCAGACAGTATGTGTTTTTCAAATATAAATACGAAGGGTTTGGTTTAGTTGGGGTATGTTCAAAATTGAATCCAAACTGGTTGGACACGGGTGATAATTCTTGAGTTGCTTCGGTTTCTGCCTTGCTTGCTTGCTTGCTTTGCGTTTGCTGTGGTTACAAGTCCCGATACTTCTGCTTTGCTTCTGCTGTGGCTACAAGTCCCGATACTAAATACCGATTTGGTCTACCTGATACATCCACTCGGAGTTTACTTCTCTTCTGAGCTGTGACTGTGTGTAGTTTTGTTTGTTGGTATCTGTTCTCTTCTGTTCTGTTCGTGGGTTTTCAGGAATCAGATTCAGAGATGAAGAAGGCCGAGGATTTGGGAAAAACAGGCGAGAAGAAGAAGGAAGAAGTGGAGGAGAACAATGGAGAAGAAAAGGAGGAAAGCAGCCAAAATGATGAAGATAGTTGGTCTGAAGACGAGGGCACAGAGGATTACAGAAGAGGCGGATACCACGCTGTCAGGATTGGTGATGCTTTCAAGAATGGAAGATATATCGTGCAGTCTAAGCTTGGCTGGGGTCACTTCTCAACTGTATGGCTCTCTTGGGACACTCAACAAAATGTACGATAGGTTTTTCTTTTCTTTCTCTGATTTTCCTATGTTCTGGCTTGGAAGTTTTTTAAATTCCCGTGTTTACTTTTTCAATGATGTAATAGCCTGTTGTGGAATTGAGTTAAATGCTTTTTCGCCATTCATTTTATTTTGTTGTTTTTAACGGAATAGATTCATTCAAATTGAAAGATCATTCATTTTTTTCGGGGAATTTTTGAAGCAATATTTGTGGCCATTCCTGGTTTTCATACGCTTGATTCGTTGCAGTGGCATTTTGTGTATATCCAGGCTCTCGCTATTTGGTTTTGTTTTGTTATAATTACTGAAAACCATGGTCAACAAGTTTTAAGACCAAAGGTTGGGATTAATTAGTGATGTCAGAGGAGTATGGTTGTTTTGCTTTATCTTCCATGTTTCAGGACGGGGAGCATTAAGATTTGACGATGCATAAAAGCCCGAGTGGGATTTTAGTTACATAATGTGTATATGTTGTTACTGTTGGGTCTGCATTCGTGCTTCAGCGGCAACTTAACAATTCATGCTTTCAATTTCCAAACACCTTGAAATGCTTGAGATTATTTCCCTTTTTTGTTTGGTGGTGTAAGACATGATGGACATGTGTTGTATCGAAATATTTTTAACTATGTAGGAAGCAGAAACTAGAAATCCTTTATTAGTCCCAACAGTTTTAAAGTAAAAGATGAGAAGATGATTAACATATGATTGAGGAGCACATAAATTACGGAATAGTTCATTGTGAAATTTAAAAAGATGCAAACAAAAGTTACTTTCTAGTCTGTGTAAAATCGATTCACAGTTTGACTCCTCTTATGGAATGCTTATGTGACAATCAGCATGATTTGCTTACCATTGCTTTCTGATTGAGACTAACATAAGCCATGACCAGTAGAGCTGGTGTTAATTTTCTATACTATGTGTTTTGATTCATTCTCATGCCTGGACATTGAATACAACTTTAACACAACAATTCAGAATCCAGATTCAACGTCTAAATATTTAGTTGCTTATCTTTGTCATTTCTATGGTTCAACATTCAATTTTCATGAATTTTATGCTGTGGAACATGCTCCTTGGAAAGTTTCCACGTTCTCCATGTTGCTAGAATGCGAATGCGTTCAAGGTAGGAACTCTTTGTAAAGGTGTCGCCAAAAAATTTGAGAAGTAATAATATTTTATGAAAAATATCTTAAAAGTGTCATATCAAATATTTGAAGCATAGAAATCATCAATAAAGCATACTGAATCTGATTTTCTAATTTGAAAAATATGCATTTCTGTTTCTAATTTTGTATTTGAAGTTGGTACAATGAATTGCATACTGATATTCATAACTTGATATTATTGTTATGATATGGTCATATGCTTAAAGTAATAAAATCAAATAATATATTAAATGCTTGAGTCTTTTCATTAGTAACCTACAAGTATTCCAAATACGTATTATAATTTTGGTAGGACAAGGCTAGGATGATGATGATGATTCCAAATATGCAACATATTTTTATTTTTATTTTCTGGTTCATGTACATGTTGCATTACTGACCAATTCCTTGAAACCATCCAATATTGCCAAACACTATGAGGCATAGATTTAATGGCTAATTCAAGATATTGATTTGTGGCTGTGTTTTGCAAGTAGAAAGACCTGCAATAAATAAAAGTTGTTCAAAAAAGATTTTGAGAACTTTGGTACGTCTGTTTCTTTTAGAAGGTGTGCAAGGGCAGAGTTCTGTTTGTCAGTGCGGTACATGGTACAGTGACAGTTTAGAAACAGGAGCATTGTACAAGACATTATTGCACGAAGAACTAGCTTTGCCAATTTTTATTTCTAATGATAGTCAACTATTATTTCCATTTTCAAAATAAGAATAGACAAGTGAATGCCTTTACTAGAAAACCATGTGTGTATTGAAAATTAAGTGTATCAAATGTGCGAGCATTGCATTAAAGTTGGCTTGGGAAAAATTCAACCTTAAAATTTAAAATCAGTTGAAATATTGCAAAATTGAAGTTATAAAAATCAATGAGTCAATGTAGGAAATAACAGAAGTATATTATTCCTAAGTGATATTCTTGTTAGTTTTTTTCCTTTTAAGTTTTGTTGGAAATGTTTTTTTGACAGAATAATGATGTTGCTTTCAAGTTTGCTGGTATTTGTCCACTATTTAACATTTCTATAAAATTCTTAGATGTTCTTGATCAGACAGTGATTACTTAAGTAAAATAAGAGATCCTTATGTGCTAATCTGAGGAGTCAGTGAGGTACATTGGTTAGCTGTGGTTTCTTTGCAGTCAAATTTAAGGGATGAACTGGTAATGATCAGTAGTCCGAGTTAAGATAATAATGGACAAGATTAACAGGCTTGTGAAGCTAGTAAATAGTTTAAGATGTTAAGCATTCTTAAACAAATTATAGTTTTTATCAACTATGCTTTCAATATATATATTTTGTTTAGTCTGGTATATTAAGGAATATCTCTATGTTCTTTAATAATTAAATGTTAAAGATATTGTTATTGTATCTCTAACTGTCATTGATGCATGGCAGAGATATGTTGCTCTGAAGGTACAGAAGAGTGCTCAACATTATACTGAGGCAGCTATGGATGAGATCACCATCCTCAAACAAATAGCAGACGGAGATGTTGAAGACAAGAAATGTGTGGTTAAATTACTGGATCATTTCAAGCATTCTGGACCTAATGGGCAGCATGTTTGCATGGTTTTTGAGTTCTTAGGGGATAATTTGTTAACGCTAATAAAGTATTATGATTACAGGGGCATGCCTTTACACATGGTGAAGGAAATTTGTCGCTATGTGTTGATTGGCTTGGATTATTTACATCGTGATCTAAAAATCATTCACACTGATTTGAAGCCTGAAAACATTTTACTTTTGTCTCCGATTGATCCTGCAAAAGATCCTCAAAAGTCTGGCCAGCCGTTGATACTTCCAAACAGCAAGAACAAGGCTACATTGTCTACCAACTCTTCTAGTTCTGCAGATGTAAAGAATGCAAATGGGAACTTGACAAAAAATCAAAAGAGAAAACTAAGGCGTGCAAAGAAACTAGCAAATGAGTCTAATGATGCATGTATACATGAACCAGAGGACCACGTGGATGAGAAGGAAGAAGCTGTATCTGAGCATTCTGTAAGTAAAAAAAATGTAAATGTTGATGACTTGGGGCAGAAGGAAGAGGTTGTAAAGGTGACCAGAAGCAGCAGAAGAGCGAGTCGTGCAACAAGGCAGAAGCTCTTGGCATCTCTTGATTTGAAGTGTAAATTAGTTGATTTTGGAAATGCTTGCTGGACATACAAGCAGTTTACCAGTGATATTCAGACAAGGCAATATCGATGTCCAGAAGTGTTGCTTGGCTCCAAGTACTCAACACCTGCAGACATATGGTCATTTGCATGCATTGCTTTCGAGCTTGCAACTGGTGATGTATTGTTTGATCCTCACAGTGGCGACAGCTATGACAGGGATGAGGTATGTACTATCAATCCTTTGTTGGTGCAACTAACTGGTGGAGGAAATGTTGTTTTTATACCTTTTTTTCCCCTGATTTTTTGATTCTTAAATGTTTGTGTTTTACTGTTTGTGCATTTTTGGGTAAGTTCTACTTTTGTAAATATGTCTATGCAGGATAAGATGAAGGATAGTTGCCTAAGATGGCTTGTCAATCTACAATACAGGCCAGATATGGATCTTGTTATAGAGCATTCTGCTCCTAGTAACATTTAATTAAAAATGTAGATTAAGAATCCTGTAACGAGATTGTTAATAGGGATATGAGACATTTGTGGTCTGACTAGCAAAAAATTGATGATGATGTTGATGATGCGTTTCTATGATAGCATTGTAAGAGTGCTAGTTAGTCAGTTGCCTCGCTATAGGATTTTTTAAGAAGCGTCATGCCCTAGAATCATGATTTCTAAGTCACTGTACTTCAAAAACTCAATTGTTTTTGCTAATCATTGGTACATAAATGATGATGAGAAAGACCGTAGGAATCATGTAAAGGGGTCATGCGGAAATGAGCCTATCTCCACGCATGCGTTGGGTTTGCAAAGATATAGGCGGCACTTGCTATATACATGCCTTAAAAGAAGTTTACAAGTTACAAGTGCAATTCTAAATAGTTAATACTCGCATGAGCAAAATTTCCATCTTATATGTATATTTCTATGCATCATCGTTCATGTCATCATCATGGTTCTTTTATCCAGTCAACCCTAGGCCAAGTCTTAAGGCAGATGAATGACTGATGATGATTTTACAGTTGGTGGTCTATTTGAAACCAACCTTAATGTGTGTTGTCATTGTGCCCCTATATGACATAAAGTTTGAAGTGAAGCTTGAGCATCAAATCTATTGGTTGACAAACTAATGAATGATCAATTGAGCTATTACATGGTCGTCTGTTTCTGTGCTTTATCTAAAATGAAAATGCTGAACTTCATGTTCCGTTAATCTTCTTGCTCAGCTATTGGGAATCGTTGTATATCACTTGCTGCTTGCATTCTTGTGAAATAACCAGTATGTCCTTTAAACTCTGCCTATATGTTGTAGATGCATAACAATATGTGAAGGGTCTCAAATTTCCAATCCCACTGGTGCTGCTCTGTAGCCAACACTAGAGATTTACAGAGATTAAATGTATCATTTGCCAATGAAATAGTACTGTTAAGATTCTTCGTATTCGGCTTTGGTTTTTAAAGTGCATCTTCAAAGGAATTGTTTGATTTTACATCTAATGCATGCACATTTTTCTTTGTTTGTTAGGATCATCTTGCTTTAATGATGGAACTTCTTGGTATGATGCCCAGAAAGGCAAGTGTCATGCAACTTTAGTTCATGTTTTTTTTATTATAACGTTAATGCATCTTGTTTTGTTGAAGTGATTTTAGCATAGTAAGATCGTAAATCATGTTGCAGATTGCCTTAAATGGAAGGTATTCTCGTGATTTTTTCAATAGACATGGGGATCTAAGGCATATTCGAAGATTACGGTTTTGGCCACTGAATAAAGTTCTTGAAGAGAAGTATGAGTTTTCTGAGAAAGATGCTGCTGATTTTACTGAATTTCTTGTTCCCCTCTTGGACTTCGTACCTGAGAAGAGACCGAGTGCAGCAGCAGCCCTTGTACACCCATGGTTTAATGCTGGACCACGGCTTCTTGAGCCATCGGTTCCCTCATCAAGGCAGCTTCAAGCTCAAGGATCAAATGGTAGTACCCTTCTTGTTGATAAAAGAAGAAACAGCAGTAGCGAGCTAGAGGCTGTACAGAATGCACAAGTAGCAATTGGAAACATTGCAATTGATTGCCACCAAACAAACAATCAGGACTCTATAAATTCACAGGACACAGCAGCAGCAGAAAAGTAAAAATGGTTTTCATTTTCTTAGAATACAAATGCATGCACACTAGATTTGGTTCATAGGTATTGCCTGTAGTGCGAAATTCAAATCATTTGCCTAATTATTGAGTATACTGTTAAGTTGATCATCACATTATATCAAGCTAGAAAGCTGTTTTTGATTGTTGAATACCACTATGGATGGTATTATTATTTCTAGAGGTGGAGCACACTGCTGCTTGTCTGTGTGCATATGCTTTGCACGGTAACCTGTTCTTATGCCTTTATCTATGGCAGGGCATGCTAATGTTCAACAGCAGAGTCAATGGGTGGCGTCCTAGGGATTTTTTCATTCCCCTTTACCATATCAAGGTACTGCAATTGTAACCTGTGCAATCAAGTTGATGTTCCTTGGCCTAGATTCTGGTATTGTGAACTCTTAAAAGCTACTAGTTATAATTTGCAATGATACTGATCTTGTCACATGCAACCATTTTTCTTAAATCAGGCAAACAGTCATCCATCTCTAATGTAGCATTAGGAGCTTCAGTAATACACACATTAAATTAGGCATGGTGTCATGGATTCTGTAACGTCAGGTACACCCTTCTTTAAAATATTGTTAGTAAAAATTTTGAGGTTCCAATATATTTTCTGGAAGAATCAAACCTGTACGAATCTAAAAAGTTCAGCATGGCTTGTCTACTTCCCATTTGAACATCAGGCCATTACGTCGACGGAGTTATCAATTGAATTGTACAATTCCATTGCAGCCTTTGACGAGGATAAAGACATTACAGTAAAGTCGGTTTCAGTTGTGTACATCTAATGGTTTTTGAGTACATGTCTAGAGTGAACTCAAACTGTATCTTATATAAAACTTCAGCCTAGTGGTTTTCAAACTTTCAAGTGCCGTTTGGTAATTATCTTTGATGGTAGACGCTTAAGATGATCTTCTTGAAATGTCATTGATCATTATTCAATCATTAATATCTTGCATAAAAGGATTTGTTAGAATAATCAGTATGGACAAAATACTTCAGCATTAGACAGCATTAGATTTGGAATGGGTAGTAGTAGAACTTGCAAGGTTTCAGATTCAAGGTTGCAAGTTTGTGTCAGTTACATTGGTTAAGGAAGCTGCGTAAGTTGGGAAGGTAAAGATTTAGTTAAATAAAAAGAAAAAGATGTGGAAACGCAGAGGGTAGGAAGATTAGTTTTAAAAGGTTTTTGTATCATCATTAGAAAGTTATTGTTTAATTATAAAAATTCATTAGAATAATGAGATAATGAAGTGTTAGCTTAGTGATAAGATTTTTGATTTGGTTAGGGTTTCAACATTGATCTAAGGTAGCAAAGGGTTTGGCATTGATATTACGTGTAATGGTGCTAAATTTAATAGGTGATCCTTCAAGTGGAATCATTGCTTCTTTGCCTTTCTTCAAATTGCCTAAAGATTTATATGAATCTATTACTTAAGACATTTTTAAAAGGTGTGTTTTTGCCCTTCTTCAAATTGCCTAAAGATTTATATGAATCTATTACTTAAGACATTTTTAAAAGGTGTGTTTTTGTTCAAATTCGAGGGTATTTATTTCATTTTCTAAGTTTTGTGAATAATTTAACTTTGATTTCGAAAGATCAAGGTTTGAATGTTGTCTATGCTCGTTATTTATCAAACTCATTTTTGTTGGTAGAATTTGTTGATTTGACAACGGCTTTTAAGGCTCGATGATGTTGGTGTTTTCAATCATCATCATAGATTATTAATTATTTGAAAGTAATTTTTTTTAATTCCACATCTTCTAAATTTTGAAAGGTTCCTTGTTTTGTTGAATTGTTGAATCTTTCATTAATTTTTGAAAGAGTTGAAAAAGATATTATCTCTTGTATTGGGCCAAGCATTCTAAAACCCTTGTTGTAGCTAGTGGTTTTTGCAAAATTCAATATATCATTGAAGTGGATCTTTATTTGCTTAAACAAAAAATTCTTCTACATGTTGACGAAATTAATTATGCAAAGAAGATTGAAAGTTATTTATTACAATCTTTCAAATTTATGTCACTATTGTCATTGAGAGGGTCACTTGTTTGATTCATGTTCTTTTATGTTGTGAAAAAAGCAACGCAAACATGTTAGCAACAAGCTATTGTAAATGGTATTAAGGTTTTTCTGCAAATATTATAGATCTTGTTAACGTTTTTTCTATAGATGTGCAAATCTTGGAATGATTTTTTCTACTAACATTTTAACATTTCAACAATTAGTTCACACTTTGCTTTTACTGTTCAATAGAATGTATTTTCAAGGAAGGCTTCAATGAAATCAGTTTAAATTTTTTTTTTAGCTGACTAAGGGGAAATATATCTATGTTTATCGGGTTTCATAGAATCCTATTGTTGATTTAGATGGTTTTAAACTAGTTTTTCATAATAAAAAAAATGTTGAGGAAGTTTATTTGTTGGTTATTACATGCCAAATCTTTTGAATGAACATATTCAAGATATTTTAATTGCTAATAATTCATTTGCAGCTATTGGTCCAAATATAGAGATAATATCTTTTAATAATGTTGATTCTATTGATAGGGTGGGGGCTTCCTCTTCTTTCACTCAATGTTAATTTTTTCATGGAATGTTCAATTTCCTACCTTAGAGGAAAGTTTTTTAGAATTGGTTGTAAGGATGAAAACCTAAAAAGACATCTTCAAAATAGTTAGGCCTTTTTTTTTTATTGATTGGAGTTTTTCGTCTTTGTAGTACTCCTATGCTTTTGTACTTTGGATTTTTATTTTTAATGTTTTTGATTTGTTAACCTCAAGTTATAAGTTTAGTCCTACTAGGCAATACCAAGCTATAAAGTTTTAATTTGATTATTTATGTTGGGTTTAAATAATATGAAATTGAAGACATGAAAAATCAAGTCAATGCCAACAACAAGAATGATCAAATGACAATAAAGAATCTATAGAATATAGGAGCTCCTATATATATACTTTTCTAGGTACTAGAGAAAAAAATAAGCAAGATAGACAAATAGTTTGCAAGACAAATTTTTCCTTGTCTAATAAGAATATTATTAACTTTGGTAAAGATTCTTGAAGTAAGATTAATAATAAGTAATGAGGTAAAAATCTTCCACAAGTGGTACAACTTTCTTGCTTTGATACAAATATTAGTATCAAGCCACATTTTTATATCATAAATTCTTTTGCTATTTTAACTTCAAACATAGATGCTGTAAAGTGATGTGATTTCTTCCTTTATTTTTTCAATGTATCAATTGTAAGGTTGTACATTTGAGTAGATAGTCTTAAAATTAGAGAGCTTTTTCTTTTAATTTTTTAATGATGTCTACTCGGTGCCAAGCTTGCGATGTACTTGGCAAGGTTATGATGATTTTTGGTGTAGGAGCACCTCTTTTGATTCCCTTGTGCTTGTCCTACAAGTTGTTTTTGTAGGTTTCGTGCTTGGAGAAGACCTGGACAAGTGTGTCCTATTTTTGTGTCTTCTCTTGTTAATTTTTGATGATGATTCTTGAATATTTTGGCATGTTTGAAGGTGTTTTTGGCTCATTTTGATGAGTTCAAGGGATTCAAGGGCTTATGAGGACTTGTTTGAAGACATCTAGAGGCTACAAGCATCAAAATGAGCATTTTTATTTTTGGCACATGCAAGATAAACATCTACCTAGAAAGATAGACGTCTCACCTTAGACATCTAACTTGAAGTATAGACATCTATGGACAAGAATAAACATCTACAAAAAACAATAGATGTCTCATCGGAAAGTAGGGCTTTCATAGTAGACGTCTAAGTTGGTGACGGAAAAAACTCTAATGTGGCATTTTAATTGGAAAACATTCGAAAGACTTTAGATCCTTGTGGAAAACATCTAAGAAGGCAAATAGAAAGCTTCTTAGGGTTTTGAATCTTTATAATTATGTATGTATCCATCTATGAGAAAGGAGGAGAGTTGGTATGCTAGGAGAGAGCTTGTATGCGAAGGAGTGGGAGAAAATGCTCGAGAGTGGAGAGTTGGGCAAGAGAGAGTGGGTGAGTACATTGGATGAGTGCAATTGGAGATTGCAGCTCCAATATAAGCTTGTGGTGTGTTGATCTATGTACTGACTTAAATCGTCGGTGTAAGGTTGGAAGGGAAACAAACATCGAGAGATCGTTGGGCAGCCACAGCAAGCATGTTGTGCCTTACATTCAGGATTCTGAGCTGCGGAAGGGCCAGTAGATTGGCTGTAAGAATTGTACCAAACATGTTTCTTACGTTCACCATTTTTTTTTTGTGTTTTTTCTGTGCCTGTGCCTGTATTTGAGCTCCTTTGCCTGAGTCCGATGGCCTCTGCATTTGTATAATCCAAGCTTGAGATGCTTGAAAAGAATTGAATTATTTTCCACTCAAAGTACCATGCTGAAATTAATGGTGTTTCAATCTATATGTTCTATTCTCTTGTATCTCACTTGTGAGTTGATATCCTAGTCTTAGGTTGTGAGGGAGATTTCTATTGGTTGTGTCTTGCATTGAGAACAGTCATTGTGTGGTTGTAGAGCCTCATGCTTTGCAATATCGATCGAGTGTAACAAGTTTTGGATGTTTGTGGGTTGTGTGAATCCTATTGTAATCTTCTAATAAATTAATTAAAGATAGCTTGTTTTCTTGTTTGCTAGCAAATCATTTTGTCTTTGCATAATATTTGGATTTAGTGCGTTGAAGGTGATTTAATTATTAAAGTGAATTTGCTCCAATTTTTTAGGATGAAAAGTATTAAAGTAACAAGGAAAAGAAGCATGTTAAAATTTTCTTGATGAATAACAATGAAGAAGAATAATAATAAAAGGAAGCTTTTGAATTAAAAGGGAAGCCTAAATAAGGATTAAAAAAGTCAAATAAGAGTATATACAAGGAACAAGGAAAAGAGTCCTTTCATTAATAAGAGTATATATCTACATTAATACATCTTGATATATTGCATCTTAAATTACTAATCTAAGTGCCTAAGGATCATTGTTAATATCTAAAATAATGTTGAACCTAATCAAGATGATGTCAAATGGACACCATAGGTTTATGGTTTCTTCAAATCACCTAGTTTATCATTTTATTGGGACAAGACTAGGATGATAGGTTTAGGTTTAGGGTTCTTTTCCACCATTTGCCCCTATGAAGAGCTAGATTTTTATTTATTTATAGTTTCTTCAAATCATCTTTGATCATTTTTTCCTATGTTTTTTTTTGTCTTTCTTGTAGTGGCTTTCTTAGAATAGTGATGTAGCATCCTTTGCTTATGGGCTCATTGTTTGATCTTCTTTTCACATGTCCAAACCATTTAAGCTACCATTCTTGTAGCTTATCTAGAAATATAAGTCACTTCAAGTCTTCCTTTAATGTCTATATTATGTAGTTAATCTCTTCTAGTAATATTTAACATCCATCGAGGCATTTGTATTTATGCCACACTGATTTGTTGTTCATGCTACTTTTATACTGCCCAACATTCAACATCATATAAGATAGCAAGTGTAATTATTGTCCTATAAAAATTTTTCCTTTAATTTTCTTGATATTCTTTTGTCACATAGCACATTACTAGCTTGTCTCCATTTTGGCCATCCTATCTCAATTTTATTTTTGATATCTTTATCAATTCTACCATCTGATTGGAGGATTGTTCCTAAGTAGCGAGACAATAGAGACCATATACTAGAAAAATTAAAGAGCTAGACGCTAAATCCAAGGTTTGATAGGATTAAGATCAAGTTCCTTTTCTTAAACTTATCATAGCCCTTTACCAGATTCAATTTGAGGAAGCATCTCTTTCTTATTGTCTTGGCCTAGTGAATAGCTTCATGGGTAGTAATGAAACTATATGATATGGACCTATCAAGTATAAAGCTAGATTGATCAGCCTTCACAATGCTAGGTAGAAGTAAGTTTGATCCTAGTAACTAGGAGATTGAAAAGAAGTTTATATAAGTAATTAAAAAGATTGATGAGATAAAAATTAGCAGGAGTAGAGATTTGGTCTTTTTTGGAAAGCAAACTTATGTGAGTGTTATTTTAAATCTTTAAAAAGGATTACATGAGTAAAGATAGATAAAAGAATGGCTTTTAGATCAAGTCCTATGATATCCTAAAAATTCTCAAGGAACTTAAAGTTGTACCCACCTAGTCTAATAGATTTACTAAAAGGAAAGGATTGAATAATCTCCTAAATTTCACCTTTGGAAAGATGATATTGAAGAAAATCATTATCTTTTTTCAAAACTAGCTTGAAAATCATGTTGCTAATAAGGTTGAAATTAATCTAATTATTTAATTAGAAGAGGTCCTTAAAGAAACTCCTAGTGATCTTAAGATTATCATGGAGGTTTTTAGAAAAGAAAAGAAAGTTGTTTTCTTATAATAGTTAGAAGCAATGATGTGGAAATAAGAGGATTTTTGATCATCCAACCAAAGTCATTATTCCTTTGCATATTACTTCCACTATATTTCTTCCTTTAGGATCAAATGTTTGAGGTGCTTCTCATCTTGAATCATCTCATCCATTATTTGATTTCACTCAAGAAGCTAATCATCCCTAGATTGTATCTTGTCTATATCTTTTATAGTATGCATAGAATTAGACCAAGGCTTTCTTTTAAGGCCTTTATAGAAGTTTCTAAAGAGATTCAAATTAATAAAAATATCTAGATATCCTAATTGAAGGTGTCTTAACTACCAAATTCTAGGGAGGTATTCTCTAACTCACTCCTCTCTTAGCCAATGATTTTCAAAGTGAAAATGATCTTTGTGTTTATGTGGAAAGGCCTAAGAACAAATGATAGATTGGTTGCCTAAAAGAGACCAAGATAAGGCCTTATTAATAGGGCAATGAAAAATTCATAGAGTACATATGATTAAGAATTGATTAAGTTTAGAATTCACTCACCCATCCGATTTAACTATCCTTTTCCAAGTAAAGTAACAAAGGGAAATTTGAAGCTCTACCATATCCTCCAATTGTTTCATGTTCTCAAAGAATTAATGTTCCTTATTGTGGATAGAAATGGTTGCATGATCATACTACGAATACATCATATTCTAGTCACCCCTCATGATTTATCCAAATTTAATAATATAGCTTAGAAATGCAGCTGTTGTGCATGATTAACTAGGCCATACACATTAAGGATTTTAAGATCTTCCCTTACAATACCAATCATATTGAAAGAAGAAATGAGCAACTAAAAATCTAAATGATGATACTATAGACAAATAAATCCCTTGCTTATTCCATAGTAGGATATTAAACATCATTTCAACTTGGCTAGAGATGATAGTAAAATTTAGCAAGCTTAATTTCTTGAAGTAGAATAACATCAACTCATTGATTTTGAATCATAGATATAAGAAGTTGAGTTTTTAGTGGACCATATAAACTAGCATAATTTCATGTTAGAATGAGCATGCTAATTGATGAGGAGTAAGTAGTCCCTTTGCTCAACCATACGAATCACAAGCGTTCACTAGTGATTCATGTTGCAACCAGAAAATCGATCGTTGGAAAATCAAAAGTCTCGACACAATAGCCTTGACCCTAAATCCCTAGGGCCTTCAAGAAAATGGGATTTGAGGTACCCTGGATGGTTTAGTAGATCACCTAGAGACTTATGAAATGTAAAACATGATAAACAATATGATTGTAGATTGAAGTAATATAAATGCACTAAAATAAATGACAAATTTAATTTGAACACAAACCAAAATCATAAACTTTATTTTATAAAGAATAAAATCAAGGAGAGTTAAGAGATTATGTACAAAGTATGCCTGAGAGGGAAATAGGGGGGTTCACTTGAGTGGGGGTTTAGGATCTGTTGAAGCTGATGTGTTCAACTCCATGATCCAGATGTCCTACCACTCTTGATGCTATTGAACCTCCTTTGTTGCCACTCCAAATCTAAAAACTCAGTCACTACTGGGGGGGTGAGAAAAGTGAAAAATTTGGCTTCTAAATTGCTCCATGCTAGGGTTTGGGAATCTTAAAAATGTAGTGTTAACACAAAAAATCTACAAGTCTTAGGGTAATAGAGTTATAGTGCTTCCACAATGGGTTCAAGGGAATGCAAGTATGGGAGATTCAAGAACTCTTGAGTGCTTGAAAATGTCCAAGCGTGGAATTGTAAAAAAAATTGTGGAACTACAAAAGTGTATGTGTGTGCGCAAAAAGTTGTTGAACTACCAAAAGTGTGGAACCTTGAGAAAAATTGTTGAACCATAAAAGTGTCTTCGTGCCAAAAGTTGTTGAACTTGTAAATGGTGTTTGAGGTTGGTTTTTATAGGTTTTAAACCATGAATGGTGCTACAAAATGACTGTAACTTGGCTACACAATGGCTGCAAATTTTGGCTTCGTACAGCTAAGATGGATGCCCAAATTTAGGGGGTTACCCTATATAGTAAGTGCCTTTCCCCCATGGTCATTCTTTTTACTATAAATAGTAACAAGGGCACACCTTCTATGTTGAAGATATATCTTTCATGTTGAGCCTTCTATCATCCTTGTTGAAGTGGTTGGTCAACATTGGATTGCATGGAGTGTTGAAATCTAGCTTTTGTGGCTTCCACGTTGGGGGCATGTGGTTTCTATGCTAGGGAAAAAGGTTTCCAAGCTATGTATGTAATCTCCATGCAAGAAGGGGGGGGAGTGGTGGAGTTTCCATGCTAAGGGGGAAACCCCCACCCCTCCATGCTGGGGGTAGATGAGATTTACATCCTATAGATGTTTCTAGCGTAGAAAAATATATGCCCTTCATAAAACTCATCAAATTGCCATTTTTGGCATTCCAAAAGGTAATTTTGATCCCCCCAAGCCTAAATATAGATACTAGGTAACTTTTTTTACTTGGGGAATGAGGCTTTGGTAACTTATGAGGCATTTTAGCCCCAAAAGTATGGAATATGTGAGATTGCCCCACATGGATTACAATATTCATATTTACAATAAAGTTTTACCTTGGGTTTCATGGGGTGAAAGCTACATGGTGAAAATTGGCTATGACATACAAATTTTTGTGGTGTTTTAATGGCCCCTCTTTCTTGGTGCCTGGAGGATTGACCTAAGAGGCACCGATAAAGAATACAAAACACCACCACTGCATACTATGATGTTACAATGCATACAAGCCACATGAGATGATAAAACTAAGCCATCTAGGTTACTAAAATCAT
The DNA here is from genome assembly GCA_015680685.1 of Gnetum montanum. NCBI lineage: Eukaryota > Viridiplantae > Streptophyta > Gnetopsida > Gnetales > Gnetaceae > Gnetum > Gnetum montanum. The sequence continues at coordinate 1,274,206 of MNCI01009709.1, forward strand.
TAGTTTAAGGATGTGGTGGGCCATGGTACTAGTTTAAGATCTTGGTAGGTTGTTGAAAGTAGGCTTGCTTTTCGATGATTGTCAACTACATGTAGTATGGATTTACATAGGAATGATTAATTGGATGGATCAGCTCATTTCCATCAATGTTGGCTATTCTGAATGTATCATTTTTGTAGGCTCTAGTGACAAGGAAGGACCATTTCTAGTTAGCTAAGAATTTACCCACATGCTTGTAGATGGCTTTGAGGATGAATTCACCTTCCTTGATCTTACACATGGTTAAGTTATGGTGATGCTATCTCTTCTGCCTCTCTTGATAGTGTTCAATGTAAGCAAGTGCTTGCATACGTTACTCCTCCACTGAGTTTAAGGCTATTGTCTACAACTACTTATTCTACTCATCATTGATGAAGTTGGACAAGGCTATTTGGAGTAATGACACCAGCAATTCAAGAGGTAAAATAGCTTTATAATCATAAACCAAGCTGTAAGGGGCCATACTAGTTACTGTGCGATAGGTTGTTTTGTATGCTCATAGTGCATGGACAAGCCCCTCATGCCACTTGTGCTTGCTATTGTTGAGTATCTTCTTAAGCAAGTTGATGATGGCCTTGTTTCTTGCTTCCACTTGTCTATTAGCTTTAGGGTAATATGGTGACAAGGACGAATGCTTAATGCCTCGGCCATGATAGAAATATTTTGTTTTCTAGCTACTAAACTATGGTCATGGGTATGCCAAAATGAGCCATAATGTTATCTAGGATGAATTTGCAGACTTGGGTGTAGTCTTCATTAGGGGAATAGCCTCAACCCACTTTGTAAAGTATTTGGTTATGGTGATGATGAAGCTATGCCCTGTGGAAGACTTAGGTGTTAAGGGTCCAATGATATCCATGCCCCATTGTTGAAATGAACATGTTATTTGAGTGGTATGCAACTCAGTTGGTGGTACATGTATAAGGTTGCTATATCATTGGCATGTGTCACACTGCTTAACCTTCTATAGGTAGTCATTTTTCATATGGAGCCAATAGTAGCTTAACTATCTAATCTTAGCTACCATGGCTCTAGGTCATATATGTCCTCCACAAACATCCTTGTGAACCTCCTCTAGGACTAATTTAGCTTTGATTTTACCTAAGAACTTTAGGAGTGTGCCATGATAGGATTGTCAACATAATGTGTTATCACCTACAATGACATACTACTTCAATTGGTTGTGTATAGTGTCCTTTTGAGTAGTAGTTAGGCCTTGTGAGGATTCACCATGCATAAGGTAAAATTTGATATCATCGTACCACTCCTTGGAAGGAGTAGTATGAATGATGAACATAAAGGTATCCTTAGTGTTTTGTGTGATGGGAGTAGCATAGTCCATGGTTAAGGTGGGCAACTTACTAAAAAAATTTAGTGCCACATTAAGGGCTAACATTAAAATTACATTAGCTATGATAGTCTCATTTCACAGTATGTATTGGATATCAACATCTATAAATTGTTGTAACAATTGCTTCCCTAGGTCACAATAAGGTTGTAAGTATTTGGCTTTACATGCATAAACTTTGGTCACTTGGTTAACCACAAGTTGTGAATCACCTTTGATCATTAAGCGTCTAATTCATAGGTCATGAGCTACAATCATCCCATTGATCAAACCCTCATACTCTACTAGGTTTTTGGTACATGGAAACTCAAAATGCTAGGTAAAGGATTAGATTTCACTAGATGGGAATGTTATGATAGCACTAGCCCCATGGGTAGTTGAAGCTCCATCAAAGTGCATGACTGCTTCATAATCCTTGGGTACTGGGCTAATGATGTTGATGTGCTCATTAGGCAACTCAAGATCTATAGGTAAAACTGTGAGCTATATAGCTATAGCTTGGCCTTTCATTGAGGATTGAAAGATGTAATGAAGGTCAAACTTTGTGATTATGGCTTTCCATTTGGCTATATGACTACTTTCATAAATTTTGGTCATTATGGCTTTGAGCACGTTATCCTTGCAAATGATGTTGACTTTTATTTTGAAGAGGTAGTGTCTCCACTTCTTCAATAAGAAGACTAGTTCCAGACAATACTTCTTTACTTCAGTGTATTAGGTCTCATGGGAAACTAATGCATGAGTAAGATAGTGTTGCAACTGAAAACCTCGGTCACTAGAAAAACCAAGGATCCTTAGTGCAATAGTTCTTTAGCCCTAAATCCCCAAGGGCTCTACCAAAAAAAAAAAAAAAGATTCAAGGCACCCTAGCTAGTCTGGCAAATCAACTAAGGACTTATGGAATGCAAAATGTGGAAATACAAATAGATCTAAACAATGCACAAAAAATAAATTTATTTTTAACAGAAAGCTTAAAACTTAAAAGTTTATTTAGAAAGAATAAAGATTAAGTTAGAGAAATGTGTACAAATGGTGCCTCAATGAGCTAAAAGGGGGTTCACTTATGTAGGAGTTCAAGGCCTATTGAAGTTGATGTGATCTACTCCATGATCTAGGTGCTAAGCCACTCCTGATGCTATTGAACCTTCCTCAACCATTACAACCTCAAATATCCAAGTTGGGTCACGGCTAGGGGGGATGAGAAAAGTGAAAAATTTATCTACCAAATTGCTCCATGATAGGGATTGGGAGCCCTAGAATAGCAACTTTAACATCAAAAGTTTACAAATCTCAAGGCTATAATGATTCCACTATGGGATTCAAGAGAATGCAAGTATGGGAACTTGTCAGAACACTTGAGTGCTTGAAAATGCCCCAAGTGTGGAATTAGTGCTTGGAAAATTGCTTGTATGCTCAATGTATTCAAGTCTTAAAAAGTCCAACTATGAGAAAAAATTGCTCAACATTGTCCAATTCTGAAAGCTTGAAAAAATCGCTGAATTATTTGAAGATTGTGGAACTATCAAAGTGTTTGTATGCTAAAAGTTGATGAAGATTTCTGAACTTATAAATGGTGTTGGAGGCTAGTTTTTATAGGTGTGTATAAAATGGTTGCAAATTGGGTACCAAATTTAGGTGAGATGGATGCCCAAATTTGAGGGATTACTATACATAGTAAGTGCTTCCCCCCATGGCCATTCCATTTACTATAAATAGTACCTGAGGCATACCTTCCATGCTGGAGATGAATCTTCCATGTTGAGCTCTCGACCATGCTTACTAAAGTGGCTAACCAACATTGAAGTGCATGAAATGATGAATTTTGGCTATTGTGTCTTCCATGCTGGGGGGGTGGGGGGTGTTAGGCAATTTTCAATGCTAAGGATGAAGACTTCACATTGGGGAAAAACTTCCACACTGAGGGGGGAAGGTTTCCAACCTATTCATGTGGTCTCCACACTAAAGGAGAAAAGTCTCCAAAATCCCATCCTTCCACATTTGGGGTAGGTGAGATTTACCCCCTGCATGTTTTTCTAATGTAGAAAAGTGTATACCTCCCTCATAAAACCCATCAAATTGCTATTTTTGGCATTCCAAAAGGAATTTTGACTCCCCACCCCCAATTATGAAATATAGACACTAGATGAATTGTTTCACTTAGGGACTAAGACGTAAATTAGCTTTAGAATCATAACAAGGCTATAAGGGATCATTTTGGTTACTATGAGATAGGTTGTTCTATATGCCCACAATGCATGAACAAGTTGCCCATGCCACTTGCACTTGCTGTTATTGAGCATCTTCTATAGCAAGTTGATGATGACCTTGTTTCTTGCTTCTACTTGTCCATTGGGTTAAGGGTAATAGTGTGATGAGAAAGAATGCTTAATACCTAGGTTATGACAAAGATCCTTGGTTTCTTGGTTGCTAAATTAGGGTGCATTATCTATAACTATGGTCATGGGTATGCCAAAATGAGCTACGATGTTATCTAAGATAAATGTGCAAACTTGTTTAGATGTGGTCTTCCTTAGGGGAATAGCCTCAACCCACTTGGTAAAGTATTTGGTTGTGATGATGATGAAGCTATGTCATACGGAATACTTAGGTGTTATAGGTCTAATGATATCCAACCCCCATCATTGAAATAGCCATGTTATCTGGGTTGTATGCAACTCAGTTGGTGATACATGTATCAGGTTGCTATATCATTGGCATGTGTCACACCGCTTAACCTTTTGTAGGTAGTCATTTTGGATATGGAGCCAATAGTAGCCTAACGATCTAATCTTAGAAGCCATGGCTCTTGGTCCTATATGTCCTCCACAACCACCCTCATGAACCTCTTCTAGGACTATTCTAGCTTCAGTTTTACCCAAACACTTTAGGAGTATGCCATCATAGGATCATTGACATAATGTGTTATCACCTATGATGACATGCTACTTTGATTGCTTGTATACGACATCCTCTTGAGTAGTAGTCAAGCCTTGTGAGGATTTTCCATGCATAAGGTAAAATTTGATATAATCATACCACTCGGGAGGAGCAGTATGAATGATGAATATAAAGGTATCCTCAGTGTTTTATGTGATGGGAGTAGCATAGTCCATGGCTAAGATGGACAACTTGGTAAACACATTTGATGTCACACTAAGGGCTAATGTTGCAATTGCATTAGTTGTGGAATTTTCATTTTGAGGTATGTGTTGGATATCAATATCTATGAATTATTGTAATAATTGCTTCCCTATGTCACAGTAATGCTGTAAGTGCTTAGCTTTGCATGCATAGACTTCGGTTACTTGGTTAACCATGAGCTGTAAATCACCTTTGATGGCTAGGCATCTAATTTCTAGGTTACGAGAAACCATCATCCCTTAGATTAGATCCTTGTACTCCACTATGTTGTTGGTACATGGGAACCCAAAACGATAGGTGAAGGGTCAGATCTCACTATATGGGAATGTTACAATGGTAGTGGCATTAGACCCATGGGTAGTTGAATCTTCATCAAAGTGCATGACCACCTCATAACCCTTAGGCACTTGGCTAATTAGGTTAATGTGTTCATAAGGGAATTTAGGATCTATGGCTACTTGGTCATCAATAGGTGAAATTGTGAGTTGTATGGCTATTACTTAACCATTCCTTAAGGATTGAGAGACGTAATGGAGGTCGAAGTCCATAGTTATGGCTTTCCATTGGGCTATATGGCTACTTTCATAGATGTTGGTTGTTATGGCTCTAAGTATGTTATGTTTGCAAATTATGTTAACTTGGTTTCTAAAGAGGTAATGTCTTCACTTCTTCAACAAGAATACTAGTGCTAAGCAATACTTCTCCACTTCAATGTATTAGGTCTTGTCAGTAACTAACGCATGGCTAAGGTAGTATATAGGTAATTATACTCTATCATCATGTTTTTGATAGAGTAGAGAGGCAATGGATGTATCAAAGATGGTAAGATAAATGTAAAATGGTTTACCCTCTTGTAGAGGATAGACTGTCGACAATTGTATTAATTCTTGCTTAAGGTTTTCAAAGGCCTCTTGGCATTGAGTTGTTCACTCTTAGTGAACTCCTTTCTTAAGAATGTGTTGCATGGGTTGTAACTTATTTGTAAGCTGAGTGATAAACCTACAAATAAATTGTAATCTATCTTGTAATCCTTGAAGCTCTTGAAGGTTGGTAGGTGTTGCTAATTTGGATATGACCTTAACCTTATCAGGATCAATGTGTATCCCTACTTCAAAGACTACAAAGCTAAGCATCTTACCAGTTTTAACACCAAAGACACATTTCTTAGGATTGAGCCTCAGCTTGTATTTGAGGCATTGGTCATTAGCATGGTCATGGGCCATCTTGGACTTAACAGCTATGTCATCTACATAATCATTAAGAAAACTTAGCATGTAATTGTTGAATATGTAGGTCATAACTTGTTGGTATGTAACTCCAATGTTTTTAAGGCTAAAGGGCATGATGGTATAACAAAAAGTACCCCATGGGATCATGAAGGTCATGCTAAGTTGGTGCTCTAAGTTGATCCTAATTTGGGTATACCCCAAGAATCCATCCATAAGGGACAACAAGGCATGTCCAATTGTAGTATTAATAAGTTGATCAATACTAGGCAAAGGGAAGTCATCCTTGATAGTTTCTTTATTAAGGTCTTGAAAATCAATGCAAGTATGGGTACTCTCATTTTTCCTAGGGACTACCACTATGTTGGATACCCATTTTGTGTATTTGACAACCCTAATGAAACTTGCTTAGTAGAGCTTTGAGATTTTATTGCGAACTACTAAGGCCAAATCAGGTCTAATTTTGCACACTTTTTTCTTAACTAGTCTAATGCTAGGGTCTAGTATGATGTTGTGTTGGAATAGACGTGGGTCTAGGCCTAACATATCTTCATATGACAAGGAAAATTCCTTAATGTTATGTTGTAAGACCTTGGTGATGTCTTGAGCACATTGAGGCTCTAGTGAGGAACTTAGTTTAAGGGTTTTCTCCTCACCACTATGTGTTGTGATAGGAACATCAACTAGAGAGTCTTTGGTTATGCCTCTTGCTTCTAGGTCAAGGATTTTGACTAGGTTTTCAAGCCATTCAAGAATTTTCTCTATTGAGGCTATATGATCTGCAAGACTCTTAGGCTCAAGATCCAGGTAATCAGGGTCAATACACTATTTACATCACCGTGAGGTCCATGTAGACACAAAGGTAAACTAATTTGCTCCTAGGTACTCATACTTTGATCTTGCATGTCAACCAAAGGCATATTAAGTGGAACTTGGATAAAAGTAAATAAATAATGTTGAAATGCTATAAAACACAAGCAAATCTAATGTAATCTATGGTAGCAAGGTCATCCAAGGTCATCAATAGGGTGATAGCAAGCAAACAAAGTGCAATAAGGGAAAAATAAAGGTTAAACCAAAGTAAAGTATAAGAATCAAGGTTACAAATGATCAACAAAGGCCATGATTTTGCTAGTTTTAGGCCTTAGTGGGCCAAGATGCTAGTTTAGAGTCTTGGTGGACTATGATGCCAATTTAAGGCCTTAGCAGGTCATGGTCATATGGTGTCAAATGATGGTTAAGGAAGGTCAAACCCCACTATTTGATACCATTGAATTAACAAAAAAGGCAAATAAAGCTATAACAAGGCAAATAAAGAACAAATAAGGCTATATAAATGCCATAGAAGGTTGATAAGTTCAACAAGGTAACACAAGTTTTAAAACAAGCCAAAACATTATGTAATAAGGCAAAAATTAAGTAAAATAGGCTATATATGATAAAACATGGATAATATAGGTTGAAAATTTCTAGGTTTTGCTAGTTTTAGGCCTTAGTGGGCCATGTTTTGAAGCTATGAGGCTACTAGGTAAGTTTAGGCATCAATCAAGGCTATTTCTGGGCTATTTTGACATACAAATCAAGTTTTTTGAGTCTTCCATGTTGGGCTCAATATGGATACAAGGACCCTTAGTGTGAAAACCAAAGAAAATAGATTTTGAAATGCTAATAGGTTCAAGATTAAGGTTCCAAAACCCTCCTAAGGTAGAGCAGGGTTAGATCCATCAAAATTAGGCACTTTGGAGGTCTGTAAAGGTCAAAAGGAAAGTTCTGGAGCCTTCCCCTCTATTTCCACGTTGGCCAACATGGAAGAAAGGGGGCTTAGCATGAAAAAAAAAATTTGAGTTAAATGAGATCAAAAATGGTCAAATAGGTAGCTAAGACCTAGATCTAGAGGTTGTGCATCTTCCGATTTTGTTTTGAGACACTTTGAGGAAATTTTGAGTGTCAAGATGTCAAAATGGCTTCCCCCCATTTTTCCATGCTGAGCACATTATCCTCAACATGGAGAAATAAGGGGACACTTGTTTTATAAATTCATAGTAATTTATGGGGCACTTTGCCTAGGTTTCTAGGCCCCTATGGCTGTAGACTTCAAATTTTGCAAGTTTCTAGCTAATTTTGGGCACGTTTGAAGGTTGTTTAAGGGTACTTAAGATCTCCCCCCTTTTTTCATGCTAGGGGAGTTACTCCAACATGGACGAATGGGGGGAATGAGTTTTGGATGTTGAAATAAAGTCTAACAGGAAAAATCTTGAGGATATGAGGTCCTAGGCTTCTCCAACGTAGATCTTTAGCTTTCGGGAGTGTCATCCTGCAACCAAAAGTGGAAAAGCAACTTTCCCCCCTTGTTTCCACACTAGGGAACTTATTGCAACATGGAAGAATGAAGAATCTTAGATCTAGACCAATTCAAATCACAATTAACCATGCATGTTACCTTCTAGAGTTGCCAGGGCCAAGGGCTATGGCTCCATGTCAAAATTTAGTAGTTTTGAGCATCCCTAAGTGGTTTTTTAAGCTTTCCCCCTTTTTCCATGTTGGGGATATAGAGCTTAGTGTGGAAAACTAGGGGGAACCACTTTTTTACCATCTAATATTAGTCTTGTAAATTTTAAAGGCTCTAATGATTGTTGCCAGGGTCCTAGAGTGCATGAAGAGTCATTTAATGCCATTCTGAGGTGTTTAGGAGCTTCAAACAAGTTCCCCCTTGAGTTTCCACGTTTGGGATACTATCCTTAGCATGGAGAAAGGGATCCTTAGCATGAAAGAATCATGCATCTTAGATCTAGATCAATTTTGACAGTAATTGCTTATGCATGTCAGCCTTTAGGGCTACTAGGGTTGAGGACTAGGGCTTCATGTCAAGTTTTGGTAATTTTCTATATTTCTAAGCATTTTTTGGGTTTCCCCCATTTTTCCATGCTAGGACTAGGATTCTTAGCATGAAAAACTAGGGGGAATCATTTTTTGACCTTTTGACATCAGTTTCTTAAAGTCTGAAGGCTCCAAAGAATGTCAATAGGGTCCTAGAGCACATGCAAGTTTTGTTAATGTTGTTTTGAGGTATTTATGAATTACAAATGATTCTCCCTCTTAATTTCTACATTTAGTAGCATGAAGGAGGGATTCACAGCATGGAAACACCATAAAACTCAGATCTAGCCTAGTTTTAACTTCAACTAACCATGCATGTATGCTTTTAGGGCTACCGGGGTTGAACGCTAGCGTTTGGAGTTAAAATAAGCTAGTTTGTAGGTTTGCCAAGTGCTTTTTGAGCTTTTCCCTCTTTTCCCACACTAGTGATGGTATGCCCAATGTGGAAAGCTAGGGGGAAATAGATTTTTGGCCATGCATGTAGGTCCCTAAGGTTGCTAGTGATAATGGTTAATGCTTGGCATTAAAATTTCATTATTTTGAAGGTTGATCAGTGGTTTTTGGGCTTTATCCCCTTTTTCTAGGTTGAAGCTTTTATGCTTAGTGTGAAAAAATTGGGGTAAAACGTTTTGATCATTGGTTGTCACTTTCAATCATGCATGTAGGCTTCTAAGGTTTCTAGTGTTCATTATTATCATTCCATGTCAAATTTTGGTTGTTTCAAGGGTCAATAGGTACTTTTTGTGCTTTTCCACATTTTTTCACATTGGGGCTTCCATGCTCAATGCAGAAAATTTTGGGAAAGAGTTTTGGCCACTTGTGATCAATTTGGCTATGCATGAGTGTCCACAAGGTTACTGGTATTGGCCTTCAATGCCTAAGGTCAATATCTGGTTGTTTTGAAGGCTATGAGGGGGTTTTTAGGCTTTCTTGCTTCCATCCACACTAAGGGTGGAAGGATTAGTGTGGAAGAGGTTGCCCTTAGTAAAGAAAGTTAGATCTAGGTTAAATTGATAGTTGATTGACCATGCATGTCAACCTTCAGGGTTGTTGCTGTCGACAGTCAATACTGGGTGTCAAGATTCGATAGTTTAAAGGCTTCTAAGTGTCTCATGCAATCTCCCCCATTTCTTCCATACTGGGCATGGTGGCCCCAACATGGATAAGAGGGGGATGATATTTTTGTACCATAATTTAACCCTTTTGGATATTTCAAAAGCTCCAGAGGGTTCCAACAAGGTCTAAGGATCATTGAGCTTTGAAAAATGGCTACTTGGTAATCAATTTAGGTTATTTTTTGGGTTCCCCTCATCTATCCACATTAAGAGTAAGAGGCTTAGCATGGAAGAAGCCTTCCCTAGTGTGAAAAACACCAAATCCTAGATTTCGACCAGTTTTGACTAGGTTTGGTGTGGTTTTGAGGTTGTTGGAGATGCTTTGAGGGTTCTAGGTCATGTGGGGCTCATTTTGGGGTTAAACTTGTGCTAGATGGGTATGGGGGAATAATAATGGGTGTGAGCCCCTTCTTCCATGCTGGGCATTGCTACCCCAGCATGGAAACCCATTATGTCTAGCTTTGTTCATGTCTCACCCATTTTTGGGAACCTAGGATTGAGAAAGGTAGGTTTGAGTTACCAAAAGTAGAAAAATATTTGTATTTTGATGATTTTGTAACATAGGAGGCATGTTTCCACATTGGGCATGGTATTCCCAACATGGATGCATGGGGGTGAAGGTTGCCTTAAGGTTTTAAGTGTCAAATTTGGTAAAAATGTCAACGTTGATGCAGGGTGGGGCCCACAATCCAAGACTTTAAATTTTTAAAAAGTGAAGTTGTTTTCCACCTAAAATTAACATGAACTAGACTTTTTTTCCTTTTACACTTCAGTGCACTTGTAGTTATGGTGCACTGAATTAGCAACTAGGGTTTCAAGGTGTGTGTTTAGGTTTTAGATGAGTTTTATATGACAATTTTTGCAAGTTTTGATCACAACTATCATTATAAAACAATAGCATATTTTAGTAGAGCTTTGGTATAGGTTCTTGTTGCAACAACAACCAATTTTTAATGTGGAGGCCTCCCATCTTCCTCACAGCTAGTGTTGATCTCTCATCCTTCTTAGTTTTCAGCCATTCCTAGTGTTGAGCCTACCATGGTGCCAAAGCAACAAAGGGAAAAGAGTTGAGATCCTCTGATCCAAAAGGTGGATGAACATGATCAAGAGCTAGAAGAAGTACCTAGACTCATCTCCATTCAGGCTTCTTCTGTTGCTGCTCCAAGGTAGGCAGTTCTACCTATTTCTTATGGTTTTTCTAGTTTTATGCTTCCTATGTGTTAAGGCCATTTTTTCTAGATATACTATAGTGGAGGTATCAAAATGAAATTTTGATAAAATCCCACCTCCTATTTTGGCTACTTCCATTTAGTTCTATAGTCATTTTGTTGCTTTTGCTTTTGTAGATTTGATTTTGAAAATAGGGCTTGCTGTTTCATGTTTTTTTCCCAAAATTTTGGGGTGTGGTTGTTTTTTATATCTAGGCCTTAGGATTTGTTAAAATTAAATTTCAAAAAAATCATACCCCATTTTTTTGGTGTGAATTTCAATGGGTTTCAATAGTTTTGGCTATTTCAACTATTTCCATGGCTCTATGAAATCTAGGTTTTGAGGTTATTGATGTTTTGGCATGAAAAAGAAAGCAATGTTATGTATTTTTTCTTGGAAGAATAGCTACACATTTATGGGTTCGTAGAAATTCTTTTAGGCTTTCTAATGGATGTTGTTTTGCTTAATTGGGATTAGTAATGATGAAGTTATGCCTTTTTTCTAACGTTGTGTAGTTAGGTTGTTTGTGCCACTTTTGTAATTTTATGTAATTTTGTAAATTTTTTTTAAGAAAACAGTCAAGGTTTTGGCTATTTTTTATTAGGATTTGGGTTAGCCTTCCTAAAGAGGTGGAATCACTTTGATTGGACTTAAAATAAATTTTCTATGAATTTTTCATTAAGAATGTGTAGTAAGGATGTTTGTGTTGTTTTTAGATTATCATCCAAATTGACAAACGTTTCCTACATCAATGATAAAGGTTTTGCATCTTTTTAAGTATGGTCATGTAGGGCTTTATTTAAGCTTTCAAATGGTGGTAGAATCACCCTGTTTGGAGCTCAAAAGAAGTTTTGGCGAATTTTTTTACCAACCCTATGTGAAAAAGGGTAAATGTTTATGGCTACCATTTTGGCTAAAATTTTATTCATGTTTTATGGATATATGGCTATAATTTTTCAATTTTAATAGTCATGGCTATAAGGTTCATAATTTCAGGATTCTTTTCATGGTCGAATCACTACAATTTGAGCACAAATAAATTTTTAATGAATTTTTTGGCTATGGCTAAGTGAACAAGGTGAAATCATGGTCATAGCACACTACCCATTTGGAAATGGAAGTGGTTGATATGTATAACTCATGTTTTTCTTTATCAACATGTAAAACTAATGCTTAATTTTATTTTATTTTAGGAAGAGCAAAAGATTTTTCTATTTTTAGCAAGCTTTTACCATGGCTACATGATGCTTTTTCTAAATTTTTGCATAGTTTAGATGTTTTTTTTTTTTCAAATTCATGTATGCTTTGCATAATTTAGATGTTTTTTCTAAACTTATGCTTGGATTTTCTAAATTTATGCATAATTTAGATGCTATTTTCTAAGTTTATGCATAACTTGCATATTTTTTCGAATTTATGCATATCTTAGATGCGTTTTCCTAAATTTATGCATAATTTGCATTTTTTTCCAAATTTATGCATAATTTAGATGCTTTTTCTAAATATATGCATATTTTAGACTAAGACTTAGTTTGAGGCTATAAAATTTTGGCTATAAAGGCTATAAAATATGGTAACAATGCTTTTATGGGATTTCTTAAGCTAATTTAGATAAACATCTAAGAGCTTTTTCTAGAGGTTAATTTCACCTCTAACGTAGGAAGTTTTTCCTAAATTTGTTAAGAAATTCCAATTGGTCATGATGTAAGGTTATGTAAGGTTGTAATAATGTTTTCTTGTGGAATTGCTTAAACTAGTTTAGAAAAACACCTTAAAGCTTTTTACAAAGGCTAATTTCAAATCTAACTAGATGTTTTATCTAAATTTGCTAAGTAATTGTAATAGGTCATAAATTTTTTTTGGTTTGAAAGGTTGTAAGAATGCTTTTTTTGTGGAATTTTAAAGCTAATTTGGATAGACATCTTAGAGCTTTTTATAGAGGCTAATTTCACCTCCGACTAGGATGTTTTTTCTATGTTTGTTAAGAAATTTTAATCGGTCATAATGTTTTTGTTTTAGGTCATGGTTTTGGCTATGGGTTACTAACCGGCTATATGTTGTTGCATTCCAGGCCTTAGGAGATAGTGGTGGCCCTAACAGTGAGGGTGGGAATGATCCCCCACTTCCTCCTCTAGATGCCACTCGATAACCTCCTTTAGTTTAGCTTGTTGGTTATTTGTTTTTGTTTTTATGTTCAAGATCATGTTATAGATGATTGTTATTCTTTGACATTTTTGCCACACAATGTGGCCATGGCTATGTATGTTATAGACATTTTAACTTTAATTTTAAATTAGGTTTTATTTTTGGCTATATACATCTATAGTAGTAGTGAACATTATAAATGTTATAAACATTGAGAATGGCTATGTTGACATTTTGGTTATAACATTAAATGGCTAATAAAAAAAAGAAGTGTAATAATAAACAAGATGTTTTCTAGTTTTAGGCCATCATGGGCATAGTTTATATTGCATGATTGTGGCTGTGTTGCTAGTTTAAGGCCATGGTAGGCCATAATGCTAGTTTAAGATCTTAGCGGACCATCATGTTAGTTTAACATCTTAGCAGACCATCATGCTAGTTTAACATCTTGGCAAACATGGATGCTATTTAAGGTCATAGCAGACCATAATGCTAGTTTAACGTCTTAGTAGATGTGGTCTGAAAGAGATGTATATTTATAAGGCTTTTTCAATCATAAGAAAGAATAAAGAAAGGCTGTAGCAAATAGGTAAAAATGCAAACAAACTTAGGCTATATGCATAGGCTATGAAGTAAAACAACAAATGCATAATAAATTGTAAAAGAAAAGTAAGGCTACATGGCTATTTGTGCATCTGTTTATAGGGGCATGGGAAGGTTAAGGTAAACTTTACTTGTGCAAAATCTTCCTAATCTTTGCAAGATTAGGAAGTGAGTAAGGCCTACTTTGCGCAAGCTTATATTCACCATCACCTTTGCTTATGATGTTAAAAGGGAGTTTATCCCATAATGTATCTTGTTGCTTATTGGTGTCATTGTTGGCTTATTGGTGTCATAAATTGTTTTTGGTTTGAAAGGTTGTAAGAATGCTTTTTTTGTGGAATTTTAAAGCTAATTTAGATAGACATCTTAGAGCTTTTTATAGAGGCTAATTTCACCTCCGACTAGGATGTTTTTTCTAAGTTTGTTAAGAAATTTCAATCGGTCATAATGTTTTTGTTTTAGGTCATGGTTTTGGCTATGGGTTACTAACTAGCTATATGTTGTTGCATTCCAGGCCTTAGGAGATAGTGGTGGCCCTAACGGCGAGGGTGGGAATGATCCCTCACTTCCTCCTCTAGATGCCACTCGATAACCTGCTTCAGTTTAGCTTGTTTGGTGTCACTGTTGGCTTTCTTGGGGTTTTGCTCTTCATGGTTGGGAGCTTCTTCTTGAAGCTCTACTTTGGACCCTTGCTCTATGCCTATGTTGTTGATAGTTAGGGGAACCACATTATCACCATGAATGATGATTTCACTTCCCTCATAAGGAAGGTGAATTTCTTGATGAATGGGAGAGGAAACAACTCATAATTAAGCCAACCAAGGTCTTCCTAGGATCAGGTTGGATCCTAGTGTCTCTTCCACCACCAAGAAGTTGGCAGTTGTGGGGAATTGATCCCCAGCTACAAAATCCAAGGATATAGACCCCTTAACAGAAACTCTTAATCCATTGGTTGTAGGTTGTATTTGCTTAGTTAGGTCCAAGCATTGAACGATGGTGCATGGGATGAAGTTGGTTGTAGCTCCATCATCAACATGCACCTGATGTATTTTAAATTATCCCATGCTTATGGATATGAATAAAGGGGCTATAGTTACTTCACCATTTTAGGGATTAACCTTAATTTTTCTATCATGAAATGTTAAGGGTGTTGACTTGGGAGGAACTATCACTACATGGGTGGCTTCCTCATTAGCAAGAATATCCTCACTAATGGAGAAGAAAGTTAACATTTTTACTAGTGCCTCATGATGTGTGGTGGAAGTAATGATCAAGTCATACAAGGTTAAAGTTGTGTTTTTTTGCTTGAGGGATTGCCTAACTTGGTCCATTGAATTGAGGAAGTTTTTATTGTTGGCTGTGGGCTTGTTGCCCCAGTTGTGCCTTACTTCCTCCATGCATCCCAANAAGGAAACAAAGACCACAAACTAAGGGCCAAAATTCAATTCACCCATGGTCCCTACCAATGACCATAATAACCAACCATCAACTTTTAGGACCACTACATCGACAACAACTAGACCTAACTTCAAAAGAAAGGATAGGTCCAAATATACACGTTTCCATTAAAACCATTTGAATTGCTAGACCAACTATTAAAAAGTGGATGCATGCAACACAAAAAAATGACCAAAGCTACTTGAAAGAAACATGAGCGACTATGCAAAATAGCCAAAGATCCCTCTTAGGTAGCAAAAGAGATCCTACAACTACCTAGATACTTCAAGCTAGACCACTTCAATCATTATCANTCTCAAATAACATAAGGGCTATCATTAACATTCAATGGGTATTTGTAGACATGAATTAACTAGTTTTGTAGCCAAATTGGATTGAAAGCATTTAAGACTAGCTTCTCCCTATCTATCATCCTTTGTAGGTCATCCTTCAATGCAAAGAAAAATTCTATGTCATGACCAAGCAGTTGATGATAATGATTGAAGTGGTCTAGCTTGAAGTATCTAGGTAGTTGTAGGATCTCTTTTGCTACCTAAGAGGGATCTTTGGCTATTTTGCATAGTCGCTCATGTTTCTTTCAAGTAGCTTTGGTCATTTTTTTGTGTTGCATGCATCCACTTTTTAATAGTTGGTCTAGCAATTCAAATGGTTTTAATGGAAACGTGTATATTTGGACCTATCCTTTCTTTTGAAGTTAGGTCTAGTTGTTGTCGATGTAGTGGTCCTAAAAGTTGATGGTTGGTTATTATGGTCATTGGTAGGGACCATGGGTGAATTGAATTTTGGCCCTTAGTTTGTGGTCTTTGTTTCCTTGGTTACAGTTGCTATGCTCATGTTGTTTTATTTTTTCATTTCTTTGTCTCTTCGAGTGTGTTGGGCTTTATATGCTATATAGGCTAGATCATGATTGGCCTCTACAGCATGCTCTATATTTTTAGTTTGCAAGAACACTTAGCTAAGAGACCGTGGATCAAGGTAGTAGAGTTTAGACTTGATAAAGTCGTTCATTGCTTTCTTGAATATGGCTAACAAGTAGGATTTGAATATAGGCTATGGTATTTCATTTAGTAGTCCATTCCACCATTGAATGAATTTCTACATGGGTTCTAAGGGCCCCTGCTTGACCTTCATGAGTTGGTCAAGCATTGTGTAAGGCTTCCAGTTATACTTGAAGTAGTTGACAAATTGGACTACTAAGTCCTCCAAAGAGGATATGGATCCTCTGGGTAATGCACAATATGAATCAAGTGCTTTCCAAGTTAAAGACATAGGAAAAATCCTCATGATGGTATGAGGCCATGGATGCAAGAGTAAACATTTAGATTGAAAGGTAAACAGGTGAGCATTAGGGCCACCTTCTTCATTATATTTGCTAAATTATGGAATAGGGACACCAAGAGGAAGTGTTAAGGGTGCGACTACATGTGACATCCCATCCCCAGATGTCATGGCAAACATCAAATACATGATATATTAGACATTATACATACAAAGAAAATATACCAAATGTGAAACATATGTGACATTTGACATTATGTATAAAGGAAATAATAGGAAAAATGCAAAAAGAAAAAAAAAGAATGCTT
Source organism: Gnetum montanum (assembly GCA_015680685.1). NCBI lineage: Eukaryota > Viridiplantae > Streptophyta > Gnetopsida > Gnetales > Gnetaceae > Gnetum > Gnetum montanum. The sequence continues at coordinate 1,290,953 of MNCI01009709.1, forward strand.
TATTGATATAGAATAGCATATTTAGATTGTGCTCCAAGAGTATTCCTTGGGGTTTTCTTTCTTTGGAATCTATTCCTTAGAGGCAATCTAGCACTACCACCATGGTTAGGCCTATAACTTGGCCAGAAGGGATGGCTAGTCCACTTCCTATCCTGCTTCACCTAGCTTCCCATGACTTGCTTATACTAGCTCCACCACTCCATGCTAACATGAACTCTAACCCTAGGTATAAATGCCTTAGGTCAAACCCCCAAAGGTTACCTTATACCTTAAGAGACACATCCATTATTACAACATGTCCTTTCAGGTCTCAATTACAACTACCCTTTTGGGTCTTGTTAAGATAATGATAAAACTTGTTATGAAAAGACACCATCTTCATTAGGTAGTAGCATCATTTGGGAATGGGGATGTGACACTATAGAACTTATGGGATCATCTTGGTAGAACTTCATAATCTTGACAGTATGTGTGATAGAGGCTTTAAGCCTTTTCAACTCATCCGTCAAGTCTTGGATCATCTAGAAGGCTTGATCAAAGCCTTGTAGTGGCCCCATAGGTTGTGGAGTTTGCACATATGGTTGTGGTATCTGTTGTGAGGCTTGTGGCCTCGCTACGGGTTGCATGATAGAAGGAAGAGGTTGTGTTATGGTTGTGTCTTGTGGGCTAAACAAAGAAAAGGATGTTTGTGCCAGTAGTTGAGGCACACACAGGACAAGTGGGATGTATGATCCCTATGTTACTTGGGGTGCCATGGTGGACTCCACATAAGTATTTAATGGATTTGTCGTGGTAAAAAAATCATTGATGATATTATATATCAAGATTGTATTGTAAATGACATTAATGTATTATAGTTTGCTATTTTTGGCATTGGCTAAGTATGATGTATGGCTATAACTAGCGTGGGATCCATCATAGTAGGATAGGAAGGAGTGGAAGATGGTGGCATCATGCCCATGGAGAAAAAAAAGCATTAGATGAAGGTGCTATGAACTTGGGGGATTTTTGTTAGAATAGTCCTCCCATGATGTTTTTAGGCTCAAATTCTACCTTAAATTCATCCTTCTCTTCCTGTTGTTCTTCATAGCTATGCTTGTCATCTTTCTCTTCCACGACAATCATTTGGACTAGGATGCTAGCATAGATGTCATTAAGGGGAATTAGTCATATGGGGAAGGGATGTACTCCTTCCCACTCCTATGTATGAGCTAAAAATCCCTCTTGGCCTTGGCTTTAATTCATGGAATTAACATGCTTGCTTGTATTTTAGCATAAATGAAGTTATAACAATCTTCATTTATGGTTGCAAAATTAGGACTCTCCCCTCTAACCTTTAAAGATCACCTACACTTAATGATGGTAGGGTCTTTGGGATCATAGACCATCATGGCTTGGTTGTGATCTTCGCTAGTGAGGGTGAAGGGAAATTCGGTGGACTATTGGAAAGACATGGCTATAGTGCTAAGAATGGCTTTAAAATAGGCTATAAATGGTAAAATAAAAGTAAATTCTTGCGAATAGAATTCAAAGAATTTTAAAGGAAATGAAAATAAAAAAATATGAGGTGTTTACTATAATTGGTCAGTGGGGGATAAGAGGGGTTTTCCCCCTTACTAGAAATGGAAAGTTGAAAATGTTGGTATCAAGCCTCATCCAAGTTGGCCTCCCAACTACCTTTATGCTGGGTATGGCAAGGGGGAAAAGAAGGGAGGGGGTGAGATAATGGAAATCTTATATATTCTAATTTCAATCAAAGAGAGGTGGGAAAGTTTAAAGGTAAAAATGAAAACTTGATAGGTTCCAAAGATGGTTTTGGAAGGTTGCCAACTTTTACCTCAAAGGAGGGAAAAGTAGGCATGGTTTGTGTGGAAACCAATGTTAGTTTTATGGTGAAAAATGTGGTAGGAAAAATTTAATGGTTGTTAAGGATTCCACGTTGGCCTTGTTATAGAAATTCATAGTAGATGTTGTAAAATTTTAGCACCCAAACCACCTGCAACTTTCATGTTGAGGTTTTTGCTATAGGGGTGGGAGTGGTAAAGGCAACATTGGATTCATTGGGAGTTTTGGATTAAAAAAACTAGAAAATGGCTTTCAACTTGAAATGTTGGCACCTTGGGAGTTTTGGCTTAAAAAACTCACCCACATTGGCCTCTCAGTTACTTCCATGTTGGGTATGACAAAGGGGGTAAAGAAGCACGCGGGGTGGGGGAGTGGGGGGGTGGTTGTTGAGATGTTGGGAATCTCACACCTCCTACCCCAACATTGATGAGGGTAAAGCTGAAAACCAAAGTGGAAAGTTGGTGCTTTTCCAATAAAACTAATTTTAGCCAATTGCCAATCTTTTTAGCTTGGAAAAATGGGGGGAAGCCAACTTATGGAAGAGTTGAATCATCCAATTTAGAATCTAACGAATAAAGTTTTGGTAGTAAAAAGAAAAAATAGCAGGGAAGAGATATCAATGCTAGATTTGGGCTATAAAATTCATAGCAAGTGCTGTGAAAAACCAAAACCCAACCACCTACAACTTCCACACTATAGTTTTGGTCATAAGGGGGAAAAAGATCAATGTTGATTCTTTAAAGGTTTTGGCTGCAAAAATCAAGGAAAAGCTTGCAAATGATAATGAAAAGAATAGATCTAATCATAGCATTTAGGCAGAGGTCCTTCTTCTCACATTAAGAATAAACTATTGCAACTAAAAATCTTAGTTGCTAGAAAAACCAAGGATCCTCAGTGTAACAGTTTTCCAACCCTGAATTCCTAGGGCCTTCATAAGAAAAATAAGATTTGAGGTATCCTAGCTAGTTTGATAGATCAACCAAGGACTTATGAAATGCAAAACATGAAAATACAAATAGATCCAAGTAATGCATAGAAAATAAATTTATTTGGAACATAAAGCTCAAAGCTTAAAATTTTATTGAGAGAAAATAAAGAGTAAGTTAGAGAAATGTGTACAAATGGTGCTTGAATGAGTAGAAAGGAGGCTCACTTATGCAGGAGTTCAAAGACCATTGAAGTTAATGTGATCTTCTCCACAATTGAGGTGCCAAGCCGCTCTTAATGATATCAAACCTTCCTCAACTACTAAAACCTCAAGTCTGCAAGTTGGGTCACTACTAGGGGTGGGGTGATGTTGAGAAAAGTGAGAAATTTGGCTACCTTGCTCCACACTAGGGATTGGGAGTCCCATAAATGTAGCTTTGACACCAAAAGTTTAGAAATCTCAAGGCTATAATGCTTCCACTATGGGGTTCAAGAGAATGCAAGTATGGGAACTTGTAAGAACCCTTACATGCTTGAAAATGCCCCAAGTGTGGAATTAGTACTTGGAAAATTGCTTGTATGCTCAATGTATTCAAGTGCCAAAAATTCCAACCATGAGAAAAAATTGCTCAACCTTGTCCAATTCTGAAACCTTGAGAAAATTACTAAATTGTTTGAAGATTGTGGAACTACCAAAGTGTTTGTATGCCAAAAGTTACTAAACATTGCTGAACTTGTAAATGGTGTTGAAGGCTAGTTTTTATAGGTTTTAGGCCATGCATGGGGCTTCAAAATGGCTATTATTTGGCTGCAAAATGTCTGCAAATTGGTTGTAAAATGACTACAAATTGGTTATAGGTTGGTTGCCAAATTTAGGTGAGATGGGTGGCCAAATTTGGGGGGTTACTATACATGGAAACTTTCATGTTGGCCATTTCATTTACTATAAATAGTAACCAGGGCACACCTTCCATGTTGGAGATGAATCTTCCATGTTGTGCTTTCCACCATGCTTATTAAAGTGGTTGGTCAATGTTGAAGTGCTTGAAATGATGAATTTTGACTTTTGTGGCTTCCACGTTAGGGGGTGCAATTTTCAATGCTAGGGGTGAAGAATCCATGCTAGGGGAAAACTATCATGTTGAGGGGGAAGGTTTCCAAGCTGTGCATGTGGTCTCCATGTTGAATAGGAAAAGTTTCCAAAACCCCCATCCTTCCACATTGGGGTATGTGAGATTTACCCCTTGCATGTGTTTCCAACGTAAAAAAGTGTATACTCCCCATAAAACCAACAAAATTGCCATTTTTTTGCATTCCAAAAGGTATTTTTGACCTCCGAAGCCCAAATATAGATACTAGATGACTTTTTTCACTTGGGAAATGAGGCTTTGACCACTTATGAGGCATTTCTCAGCTCTAAAAGTATAAAGGATGTGAAATTATCCATTGTGGATTACAATCTTTACATTTATAATGAAGTTTTGCCTCGGGTTTCATGTGGTGAAAGCTACATGATGAAGATTGGATATAACATGTAATTTTTTGTGGTGTTTTAGATGGTACACTAGCATCTCTACTCCATCATCATGCTTTTGATAGAGTAGAGAGGAAATGGATGTATTAGAGATGGCAAGATAAATATAAAATGGTTTACCCTCTTGTAGAGGATAGAGTATTAGTAGTTATGCCAACTCTTGCTTAAGTTTTGAAAGGCCCCTTGACATTGAGCCATCCACTCATAGTGAACCCCTTTCTTAAGCAAGTGTTACATAGGCTACAATTTATCCGTAAGCTTAGTAATAAGCCTATTAATAAACTATAATCTACCTCGTAATCCCCAAAGCTCCTTAAGGTTGGTAGGTGCTACCAATTTAGATATGGTCTTGACCTTATCAGGATTGACATGTATGCCCACTTCATGTACCACAAAGCCAAGTATCTTACTAGTCTTGACACCAAAGATACATTTCTTAGGATTGAGCCTAAGCTCGTACTTGAGGCACTGTTTGAGCACAAGATCTAGGTCATTAGCATGATCATTAGCCATTTTGGACTTAATGACTATGTCATCTACATAATCATTAAGCAAACTTAGCATGTAATTATTGAAGATATAGGTCATGGCTCTCTGGTATGTTTCTCCTACATTCTTGAGGCCAAAGGACATCATAGCATAGTAAAAGGTACCCCAAGGGGTCATGAAGGTCATGCTAAGTTGGTGCTCTAGGTTAATTCTAATCTGATTATATTTTAAGAACCCATCCATAAAGGAAAACAATGAATATTTGGCCATAGTATCAATAAGTTGATCAATACTAGGCAAAGGAAAATCATCCTTGATAGTCACTTTATTTAGATCTTGGAAATCAATGCAAATATGGATACTCCATTTTTCTTAGGGACCATCACTATGTTGGACACCCATTCCATGTAGTTGACAACCCTAATGAAACCATCTTACTAGAGCTTTAAGGTCTCATCATGAACTACCAAGGCCAAATCAAGTCTAATCTTACATACTTTTTGCTTAACTGGTCTAATGCTAGGGTCTAGTATATGTTGTGTTGGACTAAACGTGGGCCTAGGCCTAGCATATCTTCTTATGACTAGGTAAAGGCTATAATGTTTTCTTGTAGGATCTTGGTAATGTCTTGAGGCTATTGAGGTTCCAATGAGGAACTTAGTTTAAGGATTTTTGCTCACCATTGTGTGTTGTGACATGAACCTCAACTAGAGAGTCTTTGATTATGTTGCTTGCCTCTCGGTAAAGGGTTTTAACTAGGATTCTAGGCTATTCTAGAGGTTTCTCTATTGAGGCTATGTGATCTACAAGATGCTTGGGCTCAAGATCTAGGTAATCAGGGTTGATACACTATTCAACATCACTATGAGGTGCATGTAGATACAAAGGCAAAATGATTTGCTCCCAGGTACTCATACTTTAATCATGCGTGTTAACCATATGCATATTTAGTGGCACTTAGATAAAAGTAAATAAATAATGCTAAAATGCTATAAAATTATGCAATACATGCTATTCTAATGCAAAAAAAGTCATCTAAGGCTATAAATAGGGTGACAACAAGCAAACAAAGTGCAATACGGGCTAGATAAAGGTCAAACCAAGGTTAAACTAAGTAAAATATAAGAAATAAGGCTACAAATGGTTAACAAAGATCATAATTTTGCTAGGTTTTGGCCTTAGTGGGCCATGATGCTAGTTTAGAGTTTTGGTGGACAATGATGCCAATTTAAGGCCTTAGTAGGCCATGGTGCTAGTTTAAGGCCATAGCAAGCCATGGTCGCATGGTGTCAAATGGTGGTCAAGGAAGGTGAAACCCTAGTATTTGATACTAATCAAGGATAAAAAATGACAAATAAAGTTATAATAAGGCAAATAAAGAACATATAAAGCTATATAAAGGCCATAAGGAGGTTAATTAGGTTAGTGATGTAACACAAGCCCAAAAACAAGTTAAAACACTATGTAATCAAGAAAAATAGGCTACATATGATGCAATTTGGTTAATGTAGGTTTAAAAGAGGTTATATTTTACTAATTTTAGGCCTTAGAAAGCCATGATTTAGGGCTACAAGGCTATTAAGTAAGTTTGTTCATCAGTCAGGGCTGTTTTTGAGTTGTTTGGACATGAAAATTGAGAGTTTTGAAGCTTCCACACTAGACCCCCCTTATATTCCCATGCTAGCTAGCATGGAAGAAGGGATCCTTAGCATGGAAATTTCGGAAAGTAGGTTTTGGAGCATCTAGACGTCCAAAATTAAGGTCTTGGGATCTCCCTAAGGTAACACAAGGCTAGATCCATTAAAATTAGGCACTCTGGAGGTCTATAAAGGCCAAAAAGCATGTTTTGCAGCCATCTCCCTATTTCCATGTTGGCTACCATGGAAGAGAGGAGGTTTAGTATGGAGAATCAAAATCCAAGAAAAAAAAAGATCAAACATGGTCAAACAGGTAGCTAAAACCTAGATTTGGAAGTTTTACATCCTCTAGCTTCATTTTGAGGTCATTGGAGTTGGATTTGAGTGTCAAAACATTCGAAAATGGCTTGCCCTTTTCTTCCACACTAGGCATAGTATCCCCAACATAGAAGAATGGGGGATACTTTTTTTGTAAATTTAGAGTGGCCTAGAAGCACATTAACTAGGTTCCTAGGCTCTTAGGACTATAGGTCATGATTCTACAATTTCTAGTTGATTATGGACATGTTTGGAGGTCATTCAAGGGTACTTAAGGTCTTACCCATTATTTCCATGGTAGGGAAGTTACTATAACATGGAGGAATGAAAGGAATGATTTTTAGAGATCAAAATGAGATCAAATGAGCAATATCTTAAGCTTATGAGGTCCTTGGCTTCTTCAGCATAGATTCCAGGAGTGTCATCTTGCCACCAAAAGTGGAAAAGCAACTTCCACCATTATTTTCACACTACCCAACATGGAATGGATCTTCTCCAACATGAATGGAATAAAAATCCTAGATCTAGGCCAATTTGAATTGCAACCAACTATGCATGTTAGCTTCTGGAGTTGTTACGGCCAAGGGCTAGGATTGCAACCAACTATGCATGTTTTCCCCTTTATTCCATGTTGGAAAGTTTAAAAGAGGTGACTCATAGCATGGAGAAACTAGGAAACCCTACTTTTCTTCATTTTACAATGTTTTCGACCATGCATGTAGGTTTCTAAGGTTGCCAATGTTGATTGCTACTATCTAGTGTTAAGATTAGATCATTTTATTGGCTGGGAAGTAGTCTTTGGTGTTATTCCCCTTTTTTTCACATTGGAATTTCCATGCTCAAAATGGAAGATTAGGGGGAAAGGATTTTTGGCTACTTATGATCAATCTTGGGGGCTCTGACGGTCTTGGGAAGAGTAGATAGTGTCCTAAGACACACATATGGCTTTTTGGCATTCATTTAAGGTTCCTAAAGGCTATTTTGGAGTCCCCCAAAAGTTTTTCCTTTTCTTCCACATTGTCCAGAATGGAAGAGAAAGATCTTAGCATGAAGGAATTAGGAGACCCTACTTTTTGCTAATTTTTAGTAATTTTGGCTATGCATGAATGTCCACAAGGTTGCTAGTATTGACTATCAATGTCCAGGGTTGAAATTTGATTATTTTGAATGTTGTAAGAGGGTTTTAAGGCTTCCTCATTTTATCGATGCTAGGGCTAGGATGCTCAGTGTGGATGGGATCCTCCTCAGCATGGAGAATCCAAAGGAAGCAAGTTCTGGTCATTTTAGGTGGCTTCTAGAAGGTCGAGGTTACTTCTAGAAGTCAAGCTGCATGAAAAATTCAATAGTTGTGGCTTTTCACCTTTCATCCACATTGAGATTAAAATGCTCAGCATGGAGGAGGTCCTTCCTAGCATGGAAGAACCTTAGGGGATTGATGGTTTTGGTGGCATCCAGAAATGTTGTGATGATTTTGGTGTTAGTCTGAGATAATATTCTATTACTTGCTTATTTCTAGAACCCCTTGTTAACCTTCCTAGCTTCACCCTCCTAGTTTTCATGCTAGGTAGTGTGGAAAGAATCTCCCCTAGTGTGGTGGAAACATGAAAGTTAGATCTAGGCTGGTTCGACACCCAATTGACCATGCATGTCAGCCTTTGGGGTTGCTGGTGTCAACGGTCAATATTGGGTGCCAAGATTTAGTAGTTTGGAGGCTCCTAAGTGCCTCATGTAGTATCTCCCTTTTCTTCCATGCTGAGCATGATGGATCTAGTGTGGATGAGAGGGGGATGATAGTTGTGTACCATCTTTGACTACTTTTGGAGCATTTGAATACTCTAGAGGGTTCTAGTATGGTCTAGGGGTCACCAAGCTTTGAGAAATGGCTACTAGGTAGTTAATTTAGGTAAATTTCATTTCCCCCATCCATCCATGTTGAAAATGAGATGCACAGTGTGGATGAGGCTTACCCCATCATGGAACTAACAAATCCCAAGTTTTCAACTAGGTTTGGTAAGGTTCATGGGCTACCAGGAGTGTTTGGAGGGGTTCTAGGTTATGTGGGCCCACTTTGAGGGTTAATCTTGCACTAGATGGGTGTTGGGGGGTAAAAATGGATGCTATGCTACTTCTTCCATTTTGGGAATTGTTGCCTTATCATGAAAACCCAAATTTTCTAGATTTGTCAATGTTTAACCCTCTTTTGGGAGCTCCGGTGTGAAAAGGTAGGTTGTAGTTGCTAAAAATGGTAAGATAGTTATATTTTAATTTTTTTGTGAAATGGGAGGCATGTATCCACGTTGGGCATGATATCCCCCAATGTGGATGCATGGGAGTTAATGTTTGATTATGTCAAAAGTAATTAAAATTTAGCGTTGATGCAATTTTCTGGTTAAGAGGGAAGGTGCATGGTGGGGCCCACAACCCAAAAATTTAAAACTTTGAATTTTGATATGAATTCCCACCAATCTCAACATTGAAGAGACTTTCTCTGCCTATTGCACTTCAGTGCACTTGGAGTTTTTGTGTACTAAATGGGCAACTAGGATTTAGAGGTGGGTGTTTAGGTTTTGTGTGAGTTTTTAATGCCAAATTTCACAAAGTTTTGAACACAATTGTCATTCTACATCAACAGCACATTGGAGGAAAGCTTTGGTAGAAATTTTTATTATAGAGAGAATTAATCTTCAATGTGGAAGCCTCCCATCTTCCTTGCAGTTAGCGTTGATGTCCCATTCTTCTCAATTTCCAACTATTCTTAGTGTTGAGCTTGCCATGGTGTCAAAGCAACATGAATAAAAGAGTTAGAATCCTAGGATTCAAAAGGTAGATGAATGTTCCAAGGACCTGAAAATATTACATAGGCCTATCTCCATCTAGGTATCATCTATTGACACTCCAAGGTAGGTGGTTCTACTCAATTTTGCTTTTGTTTCTAGCTATTTTTCATGTTTTTCTTGCCATGTGTAGGGTTGTTTTTCTTAGATCTATGTTGGTATAAGGGGTAAAATGAAATTATAATGAAATATTACGTCTTATTTTTTTTTCTACATATATCTATGGTCTTTTCATTGTCTTGGACTTAGTGGATTCGATTTTTAAAATTAGGATTATTGTTTTCATGTTTTTTCCCAAAATTTGGGGGTAAGGCCATTTTTCTCAGATCTAGGGCAACGTATTTGTCAAAATTAAATTTTGACAAAATATTACCCCTTATTTTGGTGTGTTTTCTAATGGGTATGAGTTATTTTGGCTATTTTTGCTATTTCTTTAAGGCTATGTTAAGTTGGATTTTAGCTTTTCAACTTTTTACATGAAAAAAGAAAGCAAAGTTGTGTATATTTTATTTCAAAAATGGCTAATATTTTTCAGGTCTAATGGTATGGGTTTGTAGCTCTATGTTTAAGCTTTCCAATGGCTATTTTCTTGTTCAATTTTTCGTTAAAAAAATTAAGTTATGGCTATTTTCCTAAGGTAATGCAGGCAGGTTTTTCATGCCATTTTTATATTTTTATGTAAATTCATGAATTTTTCTAGGCAATTGGCAAGAGCTTTGGATGTTTTTTGGGTTATGTTAGTGGGCCTTGGCTTCTACTTTCTAATGGAGGTGGAATCACTCTGATTGGACTTCAAATGAATTTTTCATTAATCCTATGTCAAAAGGAGGTTTGTGTCATTTTTAGATTTTCATCTAAATTAATGAGGTTTTTTTTTTTTTGAATAAACATCAAAGATTTTAAATTTTTGTAAAGTAGGGGTGTGTAGGTCTTTATTTAAGCTTTCAAACAGTGGTGTAATTACTTCTTTTTCAGCTCAAATTAATATTTATCAAATTTTTTACCAACATTGTTTGAAAGGGGGTTAATGGTGACAACTACGATTTTTGTTAGGTTTGTCTATGTTTCATGTGTAAACAGTTATGTATCTCTGGTTGTAATGGATATGGATAGAAGGTTCATTATTTCAAAATTCCTTTTATGGTATAATCACTAAAATTGGAGCTTAGATGAATTTTTCATAAATTTTTAGTTATGGCTGTATCATGGTTGTAGCTCTTTACCCCTTTGGGGATGGATGTAGTTGACATGCTTAGAGATTATTCTTGTCAACTACCACGATTTCTAAATATGTAAAACTTATGTTTTAAATTTTTTTAAAGAAAAGTAAAGGCTTTTGCTATTTTTAGTATTTTTTTGCTATGGCTATCTATTTTTTTTATGTTTTAATGCTTTTTCTAAATTTATGCATGGTTTAAACTAAAAGGCTTAATCTTGACTATAAAGTTTTGGTTATGAACTGAAGGGCTATGAAAATTTGTAATGATGCTTTTTTATGGAATTTCTTAAGCCAACTTAGATAAAAACCTTAGAGCTTTTTACAAAGGCTAATTTCACCTCCAACTAGGATGTGTTTTCCAAACTTGTTAAGAAGTTCCAATTAGGTCATAATGATATTGCTTTATTTCATGCAAGGTCTACTTGAAGCACATCCTCATTATTTTAAAGTTGGTGGACATTCTATGCTATATTGGTTACCCCAAGGCCAATACTCCACTTCTTGACATGCTGTTGGGGAAGGCTTAACTATGGTTCCAACCTAGGTTAAGGGAATTTGTTGCCTACATTTTATAGAACTTTAGTGTGATGCTATGGCTACACTTGTCTATGAATGTGGCTTGGGCCATAGTGGAGACCTTGTTGCCTTGAGCATCTAGCTTGATTGTGAAGTTCATTACTAACAATTCACCTCCTAAGACATCAAGGGAATTAGTAGACAAGATAAGGCCACGTTACCTTATGGAGATCTAGATGATGCTAGAGTATAGTTAGTATAATGCTAACAATACTCTAACGATGACACATAGAGCCCACCCATTATTCTAGAACTCACCTAGCATCGTGTATTGTCTACTTGGGTGAGCTTAGTTGTTATAGTGTTTTTATGGATTTATTGGCTTTATTAACTACTTTTCCTAACTTTGTTGATTTTATGAACTTCTTGCAGGTATCGAGTTAATGACCAAGGCTTGATCATTAATGATAAAATCTTATTAGTGGCTCAAACTGCCCTAGATGAATTCATGCAGGGTTCCCAAATTAGAACTGTTGTGTATCAAAAATTAACATGGGACTTTGATGCATACACTACAAGGTTTAACCTTGTATACAAGAAGTGTAAGGATGATGGGATGATACATAGCTAGTGAATAGACTTCACTAACTCCATGGATAAGACCCTTACAACTGGGACCTCCACTAAAAGCATATTGAAGAAGAAGAGGAAAGGTAAACATAAAGGCTATAGCTTCTAATGTCTTATGGTTATAAAAAATCCAAGTGTTCTATTTCTTTGACTAGTTATTGATGCCAAAATTTGGTTGTTGCCTTGCAGAATCTTCCACCACTTTTAGGGGCACGTCATGAGGATACCCTCATCTTGAAGTTTCATGAGGTGATACTAGCATACGAGTGACTAAGGGGATAAGCACCTAGGTACATCCATGCAAACATCCAATGTGCAAGTTTACTTCATGTATTTATGACACCTATCCTTTCCATCCCTATTGCGAAGATGTTGCATGTTATTAACTCCTTCAATGAGAAGGCTGGTCATTTTAGCATCATCATTTGGGATGTAAAGGTTAACATGGACATAGATGAGGGCCTCTTTTGCAACTTGTTTGGTGTCCTTGTTGATGGGGAAAAGGTTCCCACCAGGATAGTGAATGAATTGGGCCATCTTGAGGAAGTTTTTGGAGTGGCTTGGTGCCAACATGGGCTACTCCATAATTTCCATGCATGGCTCCATGATTTCTAATATAAAGAAATCATATCCTTTGTTCAGGTCTCATGCATTTCCTAAACTATTATCACAAAAGAAGGTAATTTGAATCATGCAAAGGTGGATATTTAGGAAGTTCCTAATGGGTGGAACCAGGTTCAATTGGATGGCTGCTTTGGCTATCAATATTTAGGAGGAGATCCTTAAACTTTGTGTAGACACTTCTATAATAATGCACATGCATTTTGCATTTTTTAGGTTATTTGAAGAGGTTTATAGAGCTTTTGGTGGTGTATAGGAATGGGTGATGTGTTTCCTAAGACCCAAGCCAACCTTCTAAGCCTTGGATAAGGCACATTTATCTAATGGTGCAAGCTTAGAACCCACCAGAGGTGATGGATGATACACTATTCATTACCACCAAAGACCTTAATGTTAGGTAGTGTGAGTTCCCTGACAACATAGATGGTTAGGAACCTCTCATGTTTCTAGTGAGTGTCCTAGAGACTAAGCAATAACATAGGGATGCCATAGGGATAGCGAAGAAGAAACTCAAGAGGCCTATGAAGGAAGCACCACTAGCATCAGACCAACCCACCCCGAAGAAGCTTAAGCCATCATAGCAGGTAGTCACAGTTATGCTTAAGCTTAAGTTTGGGTATTTTATGTTTTAAAGTTTATGGTTATGTTATGGTTTCATTTCTTAATTAGTTTTCTATGTGCTATGATTGTAGACAGACATCAGATTATGGTAGTCCAAGATATCATAGAGGAAGAACAAAGGAGTGCAGAAGAGGCACTCCTAAAGCAACGTAAGGCTAAAGGGTTTGTTGATGTAGATATAAATAATCTAGATGCCCTTTTTAGTGAGGTGATGGTAGGTACAACCCCCATCATCATTCTAGAGGAAGAGGAGAAGCCTATGCCCATGCCTTAATGCTTTCGTTATATCTTATGGTTTAATTTTGGTTTTCATCCTAACCATTGGATGATCATTATGTTTATAGTAGTTCATGAGCCACTAGTGCAAGCTCCTATCCCTAAGTTTCATGTGAAACCATGGGTGTAGACCCTAGACAAGGTGGAGTTCATGCATGGGATGGCCAAGGACATCATTGACTAGTTGCAACAGATTACACTTGAGATAGGTAAGGACTTTGTTTTATGTTCTTTAGTCATTTGTTTATGTTATATGCTATGTTTGTATTATGGCTATTTTAGGTTGTATATTATGTTTATGGTTGTATTTCATGCTTGTGTAGTGCCTTCTATGAAGTGGAACCCTAGTTTAGACATGGAGATTGACTCCTTGCCTAAGCTTCCCTTCAATGTATCTAGTGTACCTTTGAAGTTATATGAGACTGCTATTGATCTAGCAATGTCGTATGCAAAAATTTCATGGAAGTTAGAGAGGTCCAACGAATCCTTATGGAAGGAAGCTATGGCCTTAAAGAAGAAGACTCAATGATAGGAGGAAACTATTAGAGATCTCCAAGATTTCAAGGCCTTTGTGGAAGCCCAAGTGGCTAACTCAAGGGAATTGTAGGTCATGGAGATCACATGGGCCCACTATTGGCATACCATTTGGGACAAAGTAGTGGTTCTATAGGAGATGGTGAAACATTAGATGTAGAATGATCTCATCTTTTAGAAGGTTGAGGACTAGAAAGATCACTACACTTGGGTCCTAGAGTGGGGTAAGAAACAAAAGGCCCATAAGAGACAATACAAGGTAGATTGTGGGGCCTATCTTAAGTGGCTCAAGGAGGAGTCTGTTGAAAGATGCAAGAAATAGCTATAGGGGATCCAGGTGGAGAGTGCTTATCAATTTTTTAAGAGTACTCTCATGGTGGAGCAATCCCCTATTCCTTAGATTACCACTACTGTAGGTGAGACTTCTATGGCTACTATTACCCAGGAGCCACCTACTTGGATTATGGTAGATTCGATTGGCATCCTTTCCAACATTGATCTTGGGGATGTTGATTGGGTCAAAATAACGGAGGACTAGATCCTTCATTATTTGGCAAAAGACCTTCCACATCTACCCCTAGAAGTTATGGAGCCAAAATCCCCATAGGTTAGATGTATTTTATGTTATAGTTTTTATTTTAAATTATGGGTTTGGCTATTGGTCGCTAACTGGCTATGTGTTGTATTTCATACATTAGGAGATATTGGTGGCCCCAATGGTAAGGGTGGAGATGATTCACCACTTCCTCCTCTAGATGCCCCTTAGCATCCTTCATTTGCTCATTTTAAGCTTGTTGGCTATATTACTTTTATTTTCCTGTTGATGGCTAATGGTAGCCAATATTATGTTACAAATGGTTATTATTTTTTAACATTTTTTCCACATAGTGTGGCCATGGATATGTATGTTATGGACACTTCAAATTTATTTTTTAGAATTATGGTTTCATTTTTGGCTATATATATTGTTCTAGTAAGTGTTGTAAATGGCTATAGATGATGTGAATGGCTATGTTGACGTGTTTGGTTATAAAGTTAAACAACTAATCAATGTGATAAGGTTAAACAAAAATATAATAATAGAGACATTTGCCAGTTTTAGGCCATGGTGGGCACAAGTTGTGCCTATTTAGGGCTTTTGCGAGCCATGTTGCATTATGGTTATGTTAATAGTTTTAAGCCATGATAGGCATAGGTTGCCAGTTTAAAATCTTAGTAGACTATGATGCTAGTTTAAGGTCATAGTAGGCCATGTTATGCGATTAAGGCCATGGTAGGTCGTGTTGCTAGTTTAAGGTCATAGCAGGCTATGTTGAAAAAGAAACTTATATTTTTTTGTGATTTTATGTTCTAAAGTTTTTTAAGCTTTTCAATGTTTTTGAGAAAGGTCATAATGAATAAGTAGAAACTTAAGCTGCATGCATAAAGAGTAAAATAATGTACATAAAAAGGTATTAAGCTACATGGCTATTTGTGCATCTAGTTATGAGGGAATGGAGAGGTTAACACACACTTCACTTTTATAGATTCTTCCTAATCTTTGAAAGATTAGGGAATGAGTAAGGTCTACTTTGCATAAGTTTGTATTCACCATCACCTTCAATGATGATGTTGAAAGGGAGTTCATTCCATGACACATCTCATTTATTATTGTTATCATCATTGGGTTGTTGCTCTCTCTTGGGTTGATGGACTTTGTGACTAGGAGTTTCCTCCTAAATCTGCACCTGAGACCCTTGCTTTATGTTCACATTGTTAACAATGAAGGGAACTGTGCTATCACCATGGATGATGATTTCACCTCCCTCATAATGATGGTGAATTTCTTGATGGATGGATGAGGACACAACCCTTAATTGAGTCAAGCATGATCTTCCCAAGATAAGGTTGAACCTTGGTGTCTCCTCCACCACCAAGAAATTGGTAGTTGTGGGGAACTACTCGCTTGTCACAAAATCCAAGGAGATGGATCCATTGACCACCACCCTAGATTTGTTAAAAAACTTGAGGGTAGTTATTGATGTAGGATGTATCTACTTAGTTAGGCCCAAGTTTTCAACAATGATGCATGGAATGACATTATTCGTGGCTCCATCATCAACATGCACATGATGCACTTTAACTTGCCCTACACATATGGTTATGACTAGAGAAGCCCTATTTACTTCACCATTTTGGGGATTAAACTTGATTTTGCTATTGCAAAATATTAGGGGTGTCAACATCTCCTCCCATTACAAGGGAGGAACCATCATTGCATGGATGGATTTCTCATAAGAGATTGTCTAACTTGATCCATCACATTGAGAAAGATTTTATCATTGATCATGGGCTTGTCATCTTGGTTGTGCTTCACTTCCTTGATGCACCCAAAAATAGAAACTTTAGCTTTAGGCTTTGATTATTTTTGGAGTGTTTCCTTATTTTTTTGACTATGGGTTTTGGTGTCCTCCTATGCCTTGGTTAGAGTTGGTTGGGCAGTGGAGGTAATGGGTATAGCTGATATGGGGGTGTGCTTCGATGGGCCCACTTCATTTTTTTCCTCCATCTACTTGTTACCCTTGTTGCTGGGCTTTTGCTTATGCTTCTTCCTTTGCTTGGTTGAAGTTTTATGGTTGTCAATTATTGGTCGTGAGGAAGAGCTAGTAGCATTAGCCATCACAGGAGGTCGTTGTGCAGTTGTTTGGACTATGGCTAGTTGAATTGTGTTAGGTTGAGGTACCTTGATGACAAAAGGATCACTCGATGGTACTTGTGATGGTACTCTTATGATGAAGGGGTATCTTAAGCTGGTGGAAGCTTAAGAAACCCTTTCATTGTAAGGGGATACTCATATTACAAATGGTTCTCTTGAGGATCTTCGATCATCATCAATGTTGAATGCTGAAATAATGTAAGGGATATCATTAGCATTCAACGGGTTCTTGTAGACTTTCATTGATTGGTTTTGTGGTGGAACTAGGTTAGAAGCATCTAAGACTAGATTACC
>MNCI01009709.1:1308026-1344991 GCA_015680685.1 Gnetum montanum
CCCCCCCCCCCCCCCCCCTTATTTATCATCCTCTACATGTCATCCTTTAGTGTGGGTAAAAGTATGTATCATGACCAAACAATTGGTGATAATGGTAGAAGTGGTCTAGTTTAAAGTACCTAGATAGTTGTGGATCATCCTTTGTTTCTTGAGAAGGATCTTTGGTTATTTCACATAGCTGCTTGTGTTTCTTTCAAGCAGCTTTGATCATCTATTTATATTACATGTGTCCACTCTTCAATAGTTGACCTAGCAACTCAAATCACTTTAGATGTAAGACAATGCACTTACTATGGTCTTTTTGCTCAAAATTTGGCCTAGTTGTAGTTGGTGCAATGGCCCCAGAGGTTGATGGTTGACTATCATGATCATTAGTGAGGGCCTTGGGTAGGTTGTTCCTTGGCCCCTGGTTTTTAGTCTTTGCCTTTTTGGTCACAGTTTCTATGATCATATTATTTTTTTTATTCTTCTCTTTGTCTTTCTATATATGTTGATTTTCATATGCTATATAAGCTAGATTACGAATGGCCTCCATATCATCCTCTATATTCTTGGTTTATAAAAATGCTTGGTTTAGGGACCACGGGTCAAGGTAGTAGAGCTTGAACTTGATAAATCGTTCACTAATCCCTTAAATATAGTTAGAAGGTATGCTTTAGCTATAGATTTTAGTATTTCGTTCAGTAGCCCATTTCACCATTGAATGAACTTTTGCATGGGTTCTAGGGATCCTTGCTTTACCTTCATGAATTTGTCAAGCATGGTGTTAGGCTTCAAGTTATAATTGAAGTAGTCAACAAACTAGGCTATCAAGTCCTCTAGAGAGGATATGGATCCTCTAGGTAGTGCATTGTACCAATCAAGTGCTTTCCTAGCTAAGGACATAGCGAAAATCTTCATGATGGTATGAGGCCATGCCTATAAGAGCAAACACTCAAATCTAAAGGTTATAAGGTGAGCATTAGGGTTACCTTCTTCATTGTATTTGCTAAACTAGGAAATAGGGACACTAGGAGGAAGTGTTAAGGGTGGGACCACAAGACTAATGGGATCATCTTGATAGAAGTTCATAATCTTGATAGTTTATGAAGTAGAGACTTTAAGCCTCTTTAACTCCTCTATTAAATCTTGGATCATCTGTAAAGCTTGATCTAGTCACTACAATGGCCCTATTGGCTATGGGGTTTGTACATATGGTTGTGGTGTTTATTGTAAGGCTTGTGACCTTACTATGGGTTGCAATATAGAAGGGAATGGTTGCATTATGGTCATAGCTTATGGGCCAAACAAGGAAAAGGATGTCTATGCTAGTACTTGAGGCATAAATGGGATAAAGGGGATGTGTGATCCTTGAGTTTCTTAGGGTCCCATGGTGGATCTTATATGGGTGGTCCATAAGCTAATGGTAGTAGTTGCCACCATCCTTGGTTGAACTAACTTAGGTTGGGTAATAGGAAGCATGGAGAAGTGAAAGATGGTTGGCTACGACATTGATTGTGCTTGTTCTGCAATGATGGTTGGCATGAGCCCAAACATGATTGGGTACGATGGGGATGAAGGTGGTAGGACCTATTCAAAGGAAGAGGCAAAGGAGGTAGAGGTCAACACTATGGAATTAGGGTTCCTTTATTGGAAAAGTCCCTCCTCAAGGTTTTAGGGCTCAGACTCCATCTCAAATTCATCATCATCCTTTGGTTGTCCCTTAGAGGTAGTCTTCCAATTGTCTTTGCCAACCTCGATGAGAAGGGCTAAGATGCTATCATAGATGTCATTGAAGGGAATTTGGTCATAGGGGGAGGGAATATACTCCTTTCCATTATGATGGATGAGCTCAAATTCCATCTTGGCCTCTGCTTTTGCTCATGGGATTAGCATGCCAGCCTAGATTTTGGCACAAATGAAGTTATAATATTCTTCATTTATCATCATAAAACTAGGAATTTGTCTTCTAAATCTAAGAGAATTCTTGAATTCCATTATACTATGGTCTTTTTCGTCATAAACCCTCATGTGTTGTTGATCTGACCCACTGTTGGTGTAGTTATAAGGCAACTTGATTGATTGTGAGAGAGACATGGCTATTTTGTTAATAATGGCTTGAAACAAGATATTAAAGGAAAGAATAGAAATAAATCCCAATGAGTGGAATTTAAAAATGGTTAAAGAAAATAGAAACAAATGAAAATGGATCACTTTCTATAATTAGTAAGTGGGGGGGAAGGGGGGGTGTGTTTACCCCTTTACCAAAAATAGAAAGTTGGGAAAGTTGGTAACAAGCCTTACCTACGCTGGCCCCTTAACTGCCTCTATAGTGGGTATGGTAAGGGGAGAAAACAGGGTAGGGGTGGGGTAAGATGATGAGAATCTCACACATTCTAATCCAACATTAATGAAAGGGAAAAGGTTGAAAACCAAAGTAGAAAGTTGGTGTTTTTTCATTGGAACTTGGTTTTAGCAGGCTACCGATTTTCTTAGCTAGGAAATATGGAGGGAAGTTGACTTCTAAAAGTTTGATAGTTTTCAAAAGGGTTGCACCACCCACTTTCGAAACTGGAAAAAATTGGCAACAAAAAGAAAAAGGGATGAAAGGTTTTAATGCTAGCTTTAGGCTAAAAAATTCATAGCAGTTGCTGCAGTTTTGGGTCACAGGGGGAAAGGGGCAACATTAATTTTTTGAAGGTTTTGATGGGATGCCAATGTTAGCCTTGAAATTCATAGAAAATGTTATGAAAACCTTGAAAACAAAAATACTTGCAACTTCCATGCTGGGCTTTGATTGTAGGGGGGAATGGGTTGCAACATTAGTTTTTGAAGGTTTTAAAATGTTTTGATGTCAAAATTGTAGATTTTTGCATGGAAGGCAATGTTGGCATCAAGGAAAACTAATTTAGATGTAGAAATTAGGCAAAGGCCCTCCTTCTAGTGCCAAAAGAACTATTGCAACTGAAAGAATCAATTATTAGAAAGTCAAAATTCCCAGCATAGCAACCTCAACCCCAAATCCCCAGGGCCTCCAAAAAAATGGGATTTGCAATGCCTTGGATGGTTTTGTAGATCACCTAGGCACTTATGAAATGCAAAACAAGATAAATGATATGATTGTAGATTGAAGTAATATAAATGCACTAAAATAAATTCAAAATTTAATTTGAACACAAACCAAAACTATAAACTTTATTTTATAAAGAATAAAATAAAGAAGAGTTAAGAGATTATGTAAAAAGTGTGCCTAAGAGGGCAACATGGGGATTCACTTGAGTGGGAGTTTAGGGTCCTTTAAAGCTAATGTGTTCAATTCCATGATCCAGATGTTCTACCATCCCAATGCTATTGAACATCCTTTACTTCTACTTCAGATCTGCAAACTCAGTTTCTGTTGGAGGGTGAGAAAAGTGGAAAATTTGGCTAATAGATTGTTCACGCTGGGATTTGGAAATCCTAGAAATGTGGCATTGATACCAAAAATTCATAAGTCTCAAGGTAACAAAGTTATAGTGTTTTCATGATGGGTTCAAGAGAATGCAATTATGGAAGATTGCAAGAGCTCTTGAATGCTTGAAAATTCCCAAGTGTAGAATTGTGAAAAAAATTTGTGGAACTACAAAAGTGTGTGTCTATGCAAAAAGTCATGGAACTGTCAAAAGTGTGGAACCTTGAGAAAAACTGATGAACCACAAAAGTATTGATGTGCCAAAATTTTTTGAACCTATAAATGTTGTTTGAGGCTAGTTTTGATAGGTTTTAGGTCATGAATGATGCTGCAAAATGACTGTAATTTGGCTATGTAATGGCTACAAATTGGCTGTAAATTTCTGCCTTGTATAGGTGAGATGGATGCCCAAATTTGGGGGGTTACCATATATAGTAAGTGCCTTTCCCCCATGGCCATTTTGTTTACTATAAATAGTAATAGGAGCACACCTTCTACATTGAGAATAGATCTTCCATGTTGAGCCTTCTAACATCCTTGCTGGAGTGGTTGGTCAATGTTGGAGTGGTGAAATCTAGCTTTTGTGGCTTCCATGCTAGAGGCATGTAGTTTCTATGCTAGGGGAAGTTTCCAAGCTAGGGGGAAACTTCCAAGATGTGCATGTAGTCTCCATGTGAGAGGGCATGGGAAAGTTTCCATGTTGAGGGGAAAACTCGCATCCCTCCACACTAGGGATAGGTGAGATTTACCTCCCTATAGATGTTTTCAACGTAGATAAATGTATACCTTTCATAAAAGACATTCAAATTGTCATTTTTGACATTCCAAAATGCAATTTTTATCCCCAAGCCCAAATATAGAAAATAGGTAACTTTTTTCACTTGGGGAATGAGGGTTTGACTCCTTATGAGGCATTTTTAGCCTCAAAAGTATGGAATATGTGAGATTATCCCACATGGATTACAATCTTCACATTTATAGTAATTTTTTACCTTGAGTTTCATGGGGTGAAAGCTATATGATGAAAATTGGCTATAACATGCAAAATTTGGTGTTGTTTCAATCTGGTCAAATTCCATGGGCTTAGCTCCTAAGTGTACCGATGGGCAAAGACAGTGTTGTGAGAGTTATGATCATTATCTTCTTGGCTTTACTTTGTGTAAGCTCAGTTGTATTATTAAGTGTAAGCCAAGGCATGTGATTTTTATTCATATTTTATATTTTATTCTATTTAATCTAAGTATGAAACAAAGATAATTAATTGGAAATTAACTATTTAACTAGATAATGCCTTATCTAACTAGCTAAACATAAGCATCCAAGCCCACTTTTCGTTCACATCTTGAACTTGATCTAACACTACTAAGTTACCAATTGTCTATTTTTGGGTGTACCGGATAGCCACTACTAGGATTACCATGTGTTAAGTGGTATGTTCTAAGTGGTTGTACTTTTGTGTTGTTATTAAGTTTGTTAATTAACTAAGGACATGAATGTAAAGTACATGAATAATAAAGTGCATGGAAATAAACATGAATCTATTCTTAAGTGTTGTAAGAAGTTCTAAGAATCTTGTCCTTATTGCCATCACATGTTCAAGTACATTGATGCTTGAATAATGATCCGTACAATCCTTGAAGTTCTATTATGAGCACTTAGAAAATATTCTAACTTTGGACTAGGAAAACTATAAGACTTTGGCTAGGCTACTAACTTAACATGTCATAAATGTGATGGGTATGTGCATTTATATAGGTAAGACTAGACACTAATTTGACACATCTATGTTGACACATCAAATCACGCATTGAAGGGGCTACATTGATAAGCTTATGTTGATGCAGCCAATCAAATGATTCATCACTAATCAAGGAGGAAGGATTATCATTAATGAGTTGGCCTTGATCCTATTCTATTTTAAATCCTATGCTACTTTTGAGGTGAGAATCCAAATTTTGTTGGTAATCATATGCACTTTTCTTATCTATATTTTTTCTACATTCTTCAAGAATGAAGAGCATTTTAATGCCTTTGACATTTTGAGAACTCACTAAGGAAGGACTAGATCTAAGGCTCTTGAAAGTTAGAATGGGGACATTATAACCTTATCATTGGTGCTTCTAGCTCATTTATCTTGGATATTCTTCAAAAGTCTTAAATTGGTGAAACTTATTCTATGTAGTCCAAATTATATGCTACTTGTGCAATTTAGCCTTTTATCTAATGCTTAAGTGTAATTCAAAAAAAAAATTGTTGCTAGTTTTCCCTAGAGAATTACACAAGAAAAAAAGTAGAAATACAACAAGATTCAATGGATTTGCAAAAATAAAGTAGTAGAATTACATAAAGTCCTAAACATTAAAAATGAGCTATTATTAACAAGAGTGAACACTTTTAGAAAACAAAACTATTCAAATTAGTCAATAATACCTAAAATTGCTAAACCTTTAGCTATTTAAGCAATTTAAACAATTTTAAGAACAAGATGCTAGATGTAGTACTATCTTAACCACTAGCTAAGTAACTATGATAAAGTACAAAACTAAAAATAACTCACAAGAAAGATGTAAATTAGTTAAATCAAGTCAGAAATTAGAATGAAATTGTATAGGAAATCAATCTTCCAAGCTTTACTCCTAGCCTGATTATTCTCCAATACCCTTTAACTAACTTGCTTTGAGGTTTATATAGTAGCCTTTGGTAGTTACAATCATTATAAAGTCAAAGCTCCATATTCTGCACATTCTATTGATGTAATTGTAGGTCATTACATAGTTTCTCAATCACTTGGTAGATTTTTTTTTCATTCTTTTAATCTAGAGCTTTTCTATTGATAACATTTGAGCTATTTTCCCATGATTCTAGAAAATTATAATAGCTTAATCCATAAATTTGGCTTATCACTATCATGCTTCTTTAATAATTCTTTGAGTGTTTGTTCCTCTTGCAAATGATTCAATTAGGAAATGTGTTGTCTCTATCAAAGTAGCTTTCATGATAGCTTGAACTTCAAATTCAAGCTTTTTCTCAGCAATTTCATTTATGATCCCAGCAATTACTTTATGAATTACCTAGTTTATTCTCGAGCTATTACTTTGATATTCAATGATGGTTCTGTGTTACTTTAAGCTTTATTTTAGTTCTTAGCTCTATGGCTTAAAATCTATCCCTTGTTCTTTATCTTGTTTTTAAACAGGCTGTTCAACTCGATAATTGTATTGAGTTATTTATTCAAAGCTTAAGGATTTAATCAATGTAGCTTCTTTTTGGTGATAACATTAGCTTCTAGAGCCCTTTATAAAATTATTTTCAAGGAACTGACATGGCAATAATAGTTTGTAGAGGTGAGCTTTCTTATAGAATTCTTTTAGAGCTTGTTTACATAATACATTTTCAGGCTTCTTGGAAAAGATAAATTTTTGGCCTTTTTGTGGTCCTAATGTGAGATCTGTGTGGCTCATAGAACAATTTTTAAATCCTTTCATAGATATGAATTTTAACTTCATGAACTAGTTCTGCAAGCTAACATTTTAGGAGTTGACATGGAAAATGTTAACATTGTAGAGCTCACTTGTAGAACAGAAATATGCCTTTATGAAATTACTCTACATGGAGGCTAATGTGGTAGATACTAACATGGTAGATGAAGTTATTTTATTATCATGACCTTGAGAATCTTCATCTAGATGTCGATGTGTGGTGCAGTGACACCACTTCTGATCCTCTTATTTTACCCTACATGTATGTTTTATAGGTTTCAAACTTGAAGGGGACATGGACAAGTGTGTCTTGTTAGTGTTTGCCTTCTTGTGTTGATTTTTTTGATGATGATTCTTAGATGTTTTGACATGTTTTGAGGATTTTTGGGCTCATTTTTATGAGCTTAGAAGGGTTGAGGATATATAGAAACTTTGAGGATTAAGAACTCATAATGGAAGTTAAATAAGGCCCTCCAATTAAAATTTCTATAGCCACAAAAAATAGACACAAATTTTATGTGGTTCCCCAACTTGGGTACTTTCATACTTGGAGGGTAGAATCCATGCACACCTCTTGGCTTTATTACTTCAAAATGTGGTTTGAAGGGCATCACACCTTTTACAAGATTTAAGCTATACTCTAGAGTGTTTCAACACTGTGAAACCACTCAACCTCATAAGGTCCCAACAAGCTCATAATGTGGTTTACAAACATGATCTCTGCAGAGTATTTTGTTGTTGCAAAAACATTAAACCCCATAAAGTCTTCCTACAAGAAGCACATCAACCTCGTAGGGCTAAAAAAAGAAAGAAAAAGATCAATGAGAAAGTGTAACAAAATTTACAGAGTCCTTGCAATGAAGCTCACAACATACAAGATATACAAATGATAATACAATGAAGGACAATATAAGATTTCTTTGAGAAACCTTAAATTTTATTTGACAATGATAATGATTGCACAATTTTCAAGAAATCCACTTAGTCTTATAGCTATGGAGTTTTCAAAAACTCCTTAGAATTTGTGCAATGGCTATCAAATGACTAGTATAGATGTCTACTTTGAAGATGAGATGTCTATTTGTGAACAACCCTGATGCAGGAGAGACATCTATTCAAAAAGCAAAATGTCTATAGTTAGATGTCTACCTATGGACATCTACTCTCTTGGATAGATGTCTGCTGTTATAGTGAGATGTCTACCCTTCATATACATGTTGAGGCTTGGAACATTTCATTGAACTTTTGGCTTCTCCGTAGTCCTCAAAAAATCTTCGTTTGGCTTGTAGCTTCCATTAACATCCATGCTCTTATTTTATCTACTTAGTCTTCATTTTGATATCTCAATGTAGATCTCATTCTTGAAGTCTTGGGTCTTCATGTAAAATCCTTGTTCATTCTATTGTTTCATGATCCTGCAAAATTTTCATCACATACACATTCTACATTCTTCATTTTCTTTAAGGTTTTGACATACCAAAAGGTTAACAATATCCCCCTTTTTGGTGATGTTGAAAACTTAAGAAAATGGGTTAGTATGTTTCATAAAAACTATGAAAAAATTAGTTAGTTTAATTAAGAATTTTAATCTCTCCCCCTTTTTGGACATTAATAAAACGTACAAGAAAACAACCCCTAAATATATGCAAGAAATTTTATGTGTTTACATATATATATATATGATAAGACAAGGTCCTATCCCCATGTCTTTACAAAGAGCAACGAGTCATCATTCTTTGAGAGGCTTAGTAAAAGCATTTGTAATTTGATTTTGTATTCCAATGAATTCTAGCTTTACATGTCCAAGTTGGGTTTGCTCTCATCTAAAATGATGAATTTCAATGTGTTTAGCATGAGAATGTTGGATAGGATTCTTTTTCATATTGATTGCATTGTTGTTGTCACAAAAAAATTGATGTGGATTGGGGTTTAATCCATAAATCCTTAAGAGTTTCTTTCATCCATAAAATTTATGCACTACAATGTCCAGCTGAAATGTACTCTACTTCTACCATAGAGAGTGCTATGGATGCTTACTTTTTGGTTGCCCAAGAGACAAGAATTTTTCCTAGAAAAAAGTAATTTCCACTAGTGCTTTGATGATCATCTATACAACCTGCCTAATCTGCATCATAATACCCAACAAGATCAAGCAAGAAGTCCTTTGGCTACCCAAGTTCTTAGTTAGTAGTACATTTTAGATAATGAAAAATATGTTTAACAATCTTTAGATGAGTCTCTTTGGGATTTTCCTAATATCTTGCACAAATTCATACACTTAATGCCATATTTGGCCTACTAGTAGTTAAATAGAGTAGGCTACCTATCATACCTCTATAGATCTTGAGATCAATAGGCTTTCCTTGATCATCTTTGGTGAGCTTAAAATTTGCTACCATAAGAGTAGTTTTTGCCTTCACATCAGTGAAGTTGAATTTGAGTAAAAAAATATTTGATGTACTTAGTTTGACAAATGAAGGTTCCATCTTTTGTCTAATTGATTTGAAATCTAGGAAAATTTTTAAGCTCTTCCATCATGTTCATTTCAAATTTTGATTGCATAAGATTTGAGAATTTCCTACATAAAACTTTACTAGTAGCTCCAAAAATAATATCATCAACATAAATTTGTACAATAAGTAAATCATTACTTTCATGCGTGAGGAATAAAGTAACATTAGCCCTATCTCTTTTGAAGCCATTGGATATAAGGTGTTGTGAGAGTCTTTCATACTAAGATCTAGGGGCTTGTTTGAGCTCATAGAGAGCCTTCTTGAGTCAACAAACATGATTTGGATTAGTGGGATCTACAAATCCTTCAGGTTATTCAACATATATCTCTTCTTAAATGGTTTTATTTAAAAAGTTACTCTTGACATCCATTTGATATAGCTTGATGTTCTTAATGTTTTCATAGGCTGAAAGAAGTTTGGTAGATTCAAGTCTTACAATGGAAGAAAAGGTCTCATCAAAATCAATTCCTTCTTGTTGATTATAGCCTTTGGTGACCAGTCTTGCTTTGTTCTTAATGATGTTTCCATTTTCATTTGTTTTTTTTTTATAAAAATCCATTTTGTGCCAATGATCAGTTAATGGTTGGGCTTAGGTGTTAATTCCCACACATCATTCATAGTGAATTAATGTCATTCATCTTACATAGCTAAAATCCATCTTTCTTCTCCTTCTTCCTCTTTGAATTTTTTTGGTTCTAGATATGAAAGACATGTAGCATAGGCATACATTTCCTTATTTTGGCTCATAGTATGGATCCATCTTGTACACGTTCAATAAGATTATTAAGAGAGTGTTATCTACTAAGTCTAGAAATTTTGGGTTGAAGTGGAGATATCTCCTCATGCTCCTTCTCATGTTCACTATCTATTTCTATATTTTTATCAATTTGAACCTAGGAGTTTTGAATAGAAATAGCTTCATCATTAGGTTGTGGGGATATAATGTCATTATCATACATTTTAATATTTATAGTCTCTTCCATAACATTAATTCTCTTTTTGAAGATTATCTATGTCCTACTAACAAAAGAATATCCTAAGAAAATTCCTTCATTAGTTTTAGGGTTAAATTTTCTCAAGGCATCTTTATCATTAAAAATAGAACATTTTAAACCAAAAACATGAAAATAACCAACAAATGGTGTTTTACCAAAACATAATTTATAGGGAGTTTTAGTAGTGAATCTTCTTACCAATACTCTATTGTAGACATAACATGTGGTATTAATTGTTTCAGCCCAAAAATGGGAAGGAAGATTTTTATTGTTCAATATAGTTCTTCCCATTTCATTTAAGATCCTATTCTTCCTTTTGGCTATACCATTATGTTGAGGATTCACTACAATAGAAAATTAATGAAGAATGTCATTCATCTAATAGTATTGTTCAAACTTAGCATTCTTAAATTCTCCTCCATTATCACTCTTTTTTTTCTTTGACACCATATTTTTTTCTTTCTGTATTTGATTACAAATTCTTAAAAAATGATCAAATACTTCATCCTTGTGATATAAGAAGGAAACCCAAGTAAAACAAGAGTAGTCATCAACAATGGTTAGAAAATACCTTTTCTTTCCCAAACGAAGAGTTTGAGAAGGACCAACCAAATCCATGTGAAGTAAATCTAAGGGACAACATGTAGAGATGTAATTTTTCTTACCAAACCTCATCCTTGTTTTCTTTCCTTTATGGCATGCTTCATAGGTGTTTAAGTTGAAATATTTGAGCTTAGGCAATCCTCAAACCATTTCTTTCATCACCAAGGTCTGAAGAGTTTCTTTGTTTGTGGCCTAATTTTCTATGCTACATATGAGCATCATTTGTATTACTAATGAGGCACTTGGATTCAAGGTTAGGATTATCTCCAAATATAGTGGTGCAAACATTTTCCTTTCTAGTTCCTTTTCCTCTAATGGTACCAATACCTATTATGGGAGCTTCCATGTCATCTCCAAATGTGACAGTTCCATAGTTCTGTTTTGAAAAGTGTATTAATTAAGATTTATCTCCCATCATATGTCTTGAATAGCTATTGTTAATATACTATGTGCTTGTTTTAATAGTAGAGAGAGCAAATTGAGCCATCATATTTTGTTTAGAGTTCTTCTCTTTTTATTTCCAAACTTTCTTTACCTACAAGACACCTTGTCTAAGCTATTTTTGAAAAGACCAAGTGTAATGTTTTATCCATAGATGAAAACAAGCTTGAACATGTCCAAGTTTTCCCCAATAAAAATAAATTAAGATCTTAAATATGGTTATATTACCAAACTTGGAAGGATACCTCTTTAAATAACCTAAAGAAGCTTTGATGTACACATGCTTTTGCTCTTGGTCTACCTTGAGCTTTTTCTTTGAAAATTTCTTATTAGTTTGCTCAATAATATTGGTTAGCCTTTGAATCTTAGTTGTTAGGTTTGAGTTTTTATTATTAAGACATAAACATTTAGAATTAAGAGATGCAATCTTTGTCTCATTGTCATGCAAGATTCCTTTCATTTTAAAGCATAGATTTTGGAAGGAAAAAACTTCATTACAAAGTAGCTCATACCTTCTAAGAAGATTTCATCTCCTTCATTTGCAGGATGAAATATTTGATCCTTAATAATTCTTGATTTGTCAAGGAAAGACATAGATGATTAGAAGATATGGATGCATCCTTTGGACTTTTTTTTTTTATCAAAGTTGATATCGATGTTGTTGGTCCTTATTTCCTTATTTGAATTTTCTTCATGTAACCTGCATTTCCAATCTCTTTTGGAGGCCACATGGCCTCTTCCATTGCATATCCAACATTGTGTAGATAAAAAAGTATAATGTTTGCCTTTACTTTTGTAGTAGGAGTGTTGGATGCATCTTTCCAAGATAAGTTTGATGAAGCATATCAATCTAGTTCTCCAATTTGAAGAGTTGAATCTATTAGCTACTAGTGATCTGGTGTTAGTTTTCCCTTCCATGTTCACTCTAAAAATGTTGAAACAATTGCTTGAGATTACTAGGCTCTGATCCCACTTGAGGATCAAGAAATTAGAAGGGGGGGTTAAATAAGTTCCCTAATTAAAATTTCTACAACCAAAAAAAAAAAAATAAACACAAATTTTATGTGATTTTCCAACATAGATATGTTCACACTTGAAGGGTAGAATTTGTGCACACCAAATTTTGTTGCTTCAAAATGTGGTTTGAAGGAAACCATACCCTTTACAAGATTTGAGCACCACTTTAGAGTGTTTTGATGCTACAAAACCACTCAATCCCACAAGGTTTTAACAAGCTCAAAATGTGGTTTAAATGATTTTACAACCTTTACAAATGCGAGCTCTACACATGTGTTTTGCTATTGTAAAAACACTCAACCCCATAAAGTCCCAACAAGATCAATGAAGATGCCTTCCCACAAGAAGCACATTAATCCCACAAGGCTACAAGAACAAAAAAAAAAAGAAAAGATCAAGGAGAAACTATAACTAAATTTATAGAGTCCTTGCAATGAAGATCACAACATATAAGATATACAAATGATAATATAATGAAGGACAATCACAAGATTTCTTTAAGCATCCTTAAATTTAAGTTGACAATTACAATGCTTGCATAATTTCCAAGAAATTCACTATCTAATAGCCTTGGAGTTTCCAAAAAAATCCTTGGAATTTGTACAATGGCTATCAAATGAATAATATAAATGTCTACTTTGAAGATGAGACGTTTATCTATGAAAAGCCCCAATGCAGTAGAGATGTCTATTCAAAAATTAAGATGTCTACCAATAGATGTCTAATCTCATAGACAGATGTTTGCTATTGGAACACCATCAAAAATTCATGTTGGAAATTGTAACCCTTATTTTCCAACTTGAGGAAAAATTTTATTTTAAATGTAAGATTTTTAGTCCAATGAGCTACAATCTTGCATACCTTAGCTTTTTGGAACTAAAAAATGCCTTAAAAGTTATTATTACCTCACTTCTCAAGTGGGAAAAGGTACCTCATGCCTATATTTGGGCCTAGAAAGGATGAAAATGCCTTAGGAATGGTCAAAATTAGCATTTTCATGGGTTTTTGTAGGGGTATAGCCTCAAATATGCTGGGCATTTTCATGGGTTTTTGTAGGGGTATAGCCTCAAATACGCTGGAACCATCTATTTCCCTAGGTGTAGATGGAATAGATGGGATTTTCCATTTCCGATCACCATAAAACCTATCATAGATGTAGCATTGAAATTATTGGGATTTTCCATTTTGGAATTGGTGGCATTTTTTATTTTTCCAACAATGGCCAGCATAATCATCCTAGGTCTTCAGCAGTTGCAACATGGCCAAGGTAGACAACATTTTCTAGGTTTCCAACAATGGCTAACATAGTCATCCTAGGTTTCTAGCATTGCCCATAGTTTTCAACATTTTTCACATTTTCAAAATTTTCCAACAACTCTAACGTAGTCCTCCAAGGCCATCATAGTTGGGATGGTGTTAGCATAATCACAAAAGTTTGTTTACTTTTTATAGTAAATGGATGGATTTTGGTGACTACGGTGTCTTCCAAACTTACTATAAATGGTAACTACATTAGGAGTTATAACCGTTGTAACCTATAAATTGACATCAATCTATTAGTAATCATGACAATGATGTGCAAGCCTTAAAATAAGTAACTCAAACCCTATAAAAACCAAATGTAGACACCCTAGGTCCTAATTTTGAGCATTTTTCCATAACCTAAAAAGCATTTTACAACCAAGAGTTCTTATAACCTTGAAACCCCTTTGGTAGCAAAAACTAGTATCTATGCTAGGCATAGTGACTCCCACATAATACCATAGCACCAAGGGTGAAACACCAGTCCATGACCATAAATTGCTGGTGGAAACCAGTGTGAAGTTGTTGGAAATTGTAGCTAGGAAGAATCTAGATCATGGAGTTTGAGTGTAGTTAGCTCCAATGGACTTCAAGCTTCTTCAAGCAACTTCTTGTGTACTTAGCAAAAAATCTTTAATTTTTGAACCTACTACTTTATTTTCCATTATAATAAAGTTATAGTTCATTGTTGTGTAGATTTGTCTCACATTATCATGTTTGTGTATTTTTCCATTTTAGATCTGCATTTCCATTTCCACTTACGTTTTAAGATGACATTTGCATTTCCACTTATGTTTATGTGGCCATTTGATACTTTTGTAAGTCCTTGCAACACAAGATGCCAACCAGTCCTATGACAACCAAGATGGGCTTCAAGAAGGATTTGTAACATTCAACACATAGTTGTTACAAGATTGTATAAATTGAAATTAAGACTTCATAACATTAAAAACATTATAATTACTAATTACATGACCATAGCAACCTACTTATACAACCAAATAACACTCAATCGAAATGACAGTTTAAAACCAAAAGTGTGAAATTGACTATTTAAAACTAAAAGCATGGAATTGATAGTTTGAAACTAAAAACATGAAAGTGACAGTGTAGAACTAAAATCTTAGTTTTCATGTTAAATTCCATACTTAGAAAAATTTCAAACCACAACCTAAGCTCATAACTAAAAATTTTGCAAATTTCAACAACAACATCAAAACTATAGATTAAATAGTGAAGAAAAAATTATCAAAATTTCTTTAACTTAATCCAAACCATCTTTAAGCACTTTCCAACATCTTAGCATATCCATAGGATCATGGGACATTGGTGAAATTTTTTTTTTCAAAGTCTCAATGTTGCCCATCTTCATAGGGATAAATGTGTAGTAGCCATAAAACCTTGATTTCACACGACTTGATAGAAATGTCTGTAAAAAATTAACCGCTCAAAAAAATTTGATGATTCCACCGTCGTTGGAATTAAAAAACCATGAAAAACCTTGTAATAAGAAAACATAAAAATACTTAACCTTTTTTTTCAGAAAAAATTACAAAGTGACCTAATTGTGGCCATCCTAACTGTAACCCATTTCACGTGAGTTAATGGAAACACTCATTGGAAACAAATAGTTCATCCAAATTCAATGATTCTACACTTTTTGGAATCCTTGAACAATGAAATTAACACTCATAACATTAAAACTCAAAAAATTCATGATTTTTTTATCATAGAAAAATACCAAACTTATACAAAAAAATAACTAAAAATAGAAAACCCACTTGACATAGCTTCACAAAAATAGCCATAAAAATTTAACTGTTAGGAAGAATTGAGTGGTTCAAAAATCTAATCAACCAAAAAATAATAGAAAATGATCCCATATCCTTAGCAAATAAAAAAAAAGACTACCTTTTAAGGAAAAAATTCATAAGTGGTGTTGCTTTTTTGAGTGGAAAAAGTAGAAAACCCATGGAATTCATGGCAAATAGCATTTATTCCATAATGAAAACAAAATCCAAAATTCAAGTAACACTGAAAATGAATAGAGATGGCCTAAAAATACAATGGAATTTTTACAAAATTCCAAATAGATGAATACCAAATCCTAGATTTGAAAAATGGAATACATGACATAAGTCCAATTAATAGAATAGATGGAATAAATGGAAAAACAAGTAAGGCTATGCACCTGGGAAAAATAGTAGTAGAGCCCTCTCCAATCCTAGGATGGAAAAGGTGTGATAGCCCATGGGTAGCTACATCTACCTCCTCTAAGGTAGGGTTCGTCGTGGATGCCTTCCTCCTTGACATGTAGAAGATTGGCATAGAAAGCACTAGGAAACCTTTGAATTTTGGTATTCTTGGGATGATCATGCTAGCACTGGTAAGTGGAATGCCTGTGACTACATTGGGGTTGGTAGTAGTGATAGGCACATAGCTCTCAACTCAAGTGCAACAACAAGTAAGGATGGAAGCAACAATGATTTTTGCAAGTTTGGAACATTAAAAACCAACTTAAACCCAAGCATCCACCTTGGAACCCTAGTTTTCATGTACCACTTCAACTTCACTTAGTGATGGAATTAGCAACTAAGACTACACTAGGTTGAAGGAGTTCTATTCCATTCCAAACTTTTTAATTTTATGTGGGCCCCACTAGGTGCTCAAAAATAAGCCAATCCCATGGCTATGCTGGGATTTTAGGCTTCTAGGCTTGACTACACTCGAGGCTAAAAATCATGGAAGCCTTTGGATAAGTGCCATATTCCATTCATCTCCAAAGCCTAATCCATAGTCCTCCATCCAAGCTAAAAACCTCATGACCAAGTTGGGCAAGCTAGTATTAACATTTGGAAAAACTAGGCTGCATAGGACATCAAAATTCATTGGAAAACTTGGCATTCCATGAGACTACACTAGCATGGGACCTGACTACCCTAAACCAGTATAGTGAAATAGGATATGAGGAATTTCCCTACTTCCAACAAATCCATTTTTATTGAACATCAACTCACGAAGCCCTACACCAAGACCAATAATCGAGAGTTGGGATTGGCAATCATTGGGCATTGGAATCACATCAAATCATGTAGCAAACTAGATTTTTGATGTGACAAAACTAGGTAGGTGCATGACTATGCTGGCTTAGCATAGTTAAGGATAGAATAAATCATTTCCAACTCACCCAACCTCTAATTGACTTCAAATTCCCATTCCATCCTCCCAAACCCTGGCCAGCTCTCCTAGTAGCCTTAAAACGTTTTCACATTCATTTAATGAGGTTAGAAACTAATAAAAACATGTGATCATGCTGGAGGAAGGCTATGACTACATTGGCCTAGCGTAGTCACAAGGTTAGCGATGTGATTAACTATAGAAACCATGCCAAACCTTTGAAAATTCATATTAGAGCCTTCAAACCTCCCCAAGACCCCTAGTGACCTTAGACTACTGATCAATCCACCAAAAACCATGCAAAAGCGCATGAAAATGCATTTCCCAAGTGTGACTACACTAGGAATGGGGTGATTAAGCTGGACTAGCATAGCCACTAGTGGTGCCCAGTGTAGTCCATTCAAAACCCTCAAACTAATCATTTTAAAGTCCAGATCCACCCCCAAAGACCTCAGGAACATGCCAAACTTTCAATAGAAGAAGAAATTTCACATTTCCCATTCCAAAACCCATTTTCCAAGTGTGACTACATTGGGTTAGCATAGTCACTAGTGGTGCCCAGCGTAGTCCACCTAGGAAGCCTAAAACAAGTCATTTCCCAATCAAACCCACTTCCCAAGGACCCCAAAAACTAGCAAAGTTGAGACCCAAGACAAAACTTACCACTTTTTCCATTTTTGGCATTTCATGATCCAAACTATCTTGGGGATGGTGTGACTACAGTAGGCTAGTGTAGTCACTAGTGGTGCCCAACAAATAACCCTAATCCACTTTTGGCAAACTCTGAAACCTTACTAGAGCATGTGAAGACCACCAAAATTACCATTATCAATCCCCAAGCATCTCAACTATGTTGAAAACTATAGAATTACATTGGACTAGCATAGTCATTAGTGTTTCCCATCATATTCCTCATGTTGGGCCCTGAACAAGTCAAATCTAATCATCAGAACATCATTTTCAACTGTAGGACCTTACTGGAGCATACTGGAACCATCATACCTTGGGAGTTAAGCTAGAATTCACTATTTTCATGCCAAATCTCATGAATCCACTAGAAAACTACATGACTATGCTAAGCTAGCATAGTTACTAGTGTAGCCTAGTGTAGTCAACATGGAAAAGCCCAAAATAGCTCAGAAATAGTTAAAATTGATTCTCAAAAATACCTAGAATGCTACAGGAGCACCTTGAGACCTTGAAACCTTGGGAAATAAGTTAGAATCCATCATTTTCATCCCAAACCTCTCAACTATGTTAGGAATTGCATGCCTATGTTGGGCCAGCATAGTTAAGAGGTATCTAACATTTCCAACATTCAAACAACCATAAAAACTGTAAACTTTGATACAAAAACCCTAGATAGTAGCACCAGTGACATTGGGAGTCCATTATCATGGTTAATTAAATTGTAAAACTCATCAAAACTCATTTCCCATGCATGGGTACACTAGGGAGGCCTGTGGCTATGCTAGCCCAATGTAGTCATAGTAGGAACCCATTTTGTAACAACATTAACCAACAATGTGCCACTCAGAGTGGTTCAAAATTGATTTAGGAAGCCTAGAACCCTATTTTGCCTCATCTAGCTATAATTCCACTCTATTTTAGCCTTGAAAATACCAAATTTCCCATGACTATGCTGACATCATGCATGAATATGGTGGCCTAGCGTAGTCAAATGTGAAATGTCATAAAATCTACTTCCATTGCCCAAATTCTACCACTAAGCAATTGATTTAGACTTCTAGTGACCCTGTGCTGATTTAGGAAGTTGACAAAGTCCTAATCCCAACCCAAAAATATCATGAAGTCATTTATTCTATGTGACTATGTTGAGGCTTGCCATGACTACACTAGCCCAACATAGTCACAAATGGAAACATGTTTTTCAACCTTCTAGGAGGTGGAAACAGTATCAAAACTTGTCAATCTTCAATACCAACCCCCTGCACTAGTTGTTTGGATCATTAGAAGTCTAAAAGTGACCATACTAATCTTGGGAATGTGCCCATGAGTGTTGACTATGCTAGGAAATGCATGAATACACTGGGCCAACGTAGTCACCAATAGAGCCCACCATAGTCACAAGAAAAAGTGCCATTTTTGCCTCAAAAAAAGCCTCAAAATGATCCTCTCATGTGTCCAAACTCCCCTAGCAACCTTGTAGCCTCATACCATGGCCCTCTAAGGCCTAAAATTGGCAAAATCTAACCTTGTTTGACTAGAATTGACCAATTTGTATCACGTGTATTCCCTTTTGATGGATTTGACCTTATTTCATGGTGTTTTGACTTATTTTGACCTTCTCATGCATTGTTGGCCTTCATTATTATTAGTGTACCTCATCTAGCCTCTGCATCATGTTACTTTCATCACATTTATCTTTCTTTTCTCTATTATGACCTCTATTTTGATTAGTATTAAATGATGGGGCTTGACCATCTTTTATCATCATTTGACACCATGTAACCATGGAATACCAAGGCCTTAAACTAGTAAAATGTAACATTATTTGATCATTTTTGGTCTTATTTCTTGTATTTTTATGGTGTTTTAACTTGTTTGACATTTATTTTCCTTTATTTGTCCTTTGTTCCATCTTATTGGTCTTTACCTACATCTCATAACCTTGGTTGACCTTTTTTGCATTTTTTGACACTGGAATAACATATGTTCACATATTTACTAAGGCATTTTATATCATTTTAATATTATTCACTCATTTTTACCTAAGTGCTACTTAATGTGCTTATGGTTGACATGTAGGATTGGAGTATGAACACCTGAAAGCAAATCACCTTGCCTTTGAGCCTCAATGGACCTCATGGTAATGTTGAACAATGTAGTGATCCTAATTGCCTAGATCTTGAGCTTGAAAGTCTTGTTGATCACATAGCCTCAATAGAGAAACCTCTATAGTGGCCTAAAAACTTGGTCAAAACACTTGACCTAGAGATTAATGACATTATCGAAGACTCTTTAGTTGAGGTTCCTATCATGACACACAGTGGTAAGGGAAAAACCTTGAAACTAGGTTCCTCACTGGAACCTCAATAGGCTCAAGACATCACCAAGATCCTACAAGATAACATTAAGAACTTTGCCCTATCATATGAAGATATGTTAGGTGTAGACCCATATTTAATTCAACATAACATCATACTTGATCCTAGCATTAAACTAGTTAACCAAAAGGTTCATAAAATTAGACTTGATTTGGCCATAGCGATCTATGATAAAATTGCAAAACTATACCAAGCTAGTTTCATTAGAGTATTGATTATGCAAAATAGGTGTCCAACATAGTGGTAGTTCCTAAGAAAAATAGAAGTATTCACATTTGCATTGATTTTGAAGACCTCAATAAGGCAACTATCAAAGACAATTTTCCTATGCCTAGTATTGACCAACTTATTAATACCACTACTAGACATGCCTTATTATCCTTTATGGATGGGTTCTTAGGATACAACTAGATTAGGATTAGCCTAGAACATCAACTTAGTGTGACCTTCATGATTCCTTAGGGTACCTTTTGTTATATCATGATGTCCTTTTTCCTAAAGAATATTGAAGCAATATACCAAAGAGCTATGATGTATATCTTCAGTGATTACATGCTAGGTTTGCTCAATGATTATGTAGGCCATATAGCTATTAAGTCCAAAGTGGCCAATGATCATACACATGAGCTCAACCTTGTATTAAAATGATGTCTCAAATATGAGCTTAGGTATAATTCCCAAAAATGTATCTTTGGCAGTAAGATGCTTAGCTTTGTAGTATCTAAGGAAAGAATATGTGTCAATCCTAATAATGTTAAAGCCATTTCTAGCTTAGTAGCACCAACTAACCTTAAGGAGCTTTGGGGACTACAATGTAGATTACAATTTATTCATAGGTTTATCACTAGGCTTATGGATAAGTTCCAACCCATGCAACACTTGCTAAGAAAGGAGTTCACTATGAGTGGATGATTCAATGCTAAGAAGCCTTTGAAAACCTTAAGCAAGAGTTGGAAAAACTACTAATAGTTAAATCTTTTTATATCTACCTTACTATCTCTAACATGTCTATTTCCTCTCTACTTTGTCAAAAATGAGATGATGGAGTGGAGTTACCCATATACTACTTAAGCCATGCATTAGTTGCTCATGAGACTCAATATAATGAAGTAGAGAAGTATTGTCTAGCCCTAGTCTTCTCATTGAAGAAGTGAAGACACTACCTCTTTAGAAGCTAGGTCAACATCATTTGCAAAGATAATGTGCTTAGAGCCATAATCACTAACATTTATGAAAGTAGCTATATAGCCCATTGGAAAGCCACAATAGTAGAGTTTGATCTTCACTACATCTCTTAATACTTAATGAAAGGTCAAGCTATAGTTGCATAACTCAATATTTCACCAATAGACGACCATGCAATCATAGATCCTAAATTCCTAGATGAACACATCAATATTATTAGCAATGTACCTGAGGATCATGAGGTGGTCATGCGCTTTGACAAAGCTTCGACTACCCATGGGACTAGTGCTACTGCCATCATAACATTTCCATTTGGTGAAATCCAACCCTTCATTTATTGCTTTTAATTCCTATGTACCAATCATATAGTGGAGTATGAGGGTTTGATTAAGAAGATGTTGGTAGCTTGTGATAAAGGAATCAAACGCTTAATGGTTAAGGATGACTCGCAACTTGTGGTTAACCAAGTAAGTGAGGTGTATGCATGTAAAGCCAAACATCTGTAACCTTACTATGGCTTAGGAAAGAAGCTGCTATAACAATTTATAGACATTGATATCCAACATGTACCTTGAACCAAGAACACTATAGTTGATGCCATTGCAACACTAGCCATCAATGTGATGCCAGATGTGTTTAGCAAGTTGTCCATCTTGATTGTGGATTGTGCCATTCTCATCATGCAGAGTGTTGTGGATACCTTTGTGGTCGTAGTTCATATTGCTCCCCCAAAAGAGTGGTATGGAAATATCAAGTTTTATCTTATGCATAGTGAACCTACACAAGGCCTGACGACTACTTAAAAGAACATTGTATGTAAATGATCAAAATAGTATGTCATAGTAGACAATAACACATTACGTTGATGATACTATGATGGCATAATGTTAGTATTATTGGGTGAAACTAAAGTCCACATAATCCTAGAGCAAGTTCATGAGGGTGTATCTGGGGAACATATAGGACCCAGAGCTATGGCCATAAAGATAAGATGGTTAGGTTATTATTGTGGAATATGATGACTAGATGTTCCACAATAGAATTAGATAGATCTCATCCATTAATATATTTTAAATAAGATGAGATCCTATTCATGTAATTCTTATCCAATCCCATGTTTAGGTTATCTCATATTAAGAAGATCCTTAAATAAGATGATAAGGGTCATCCCCAAGATTTACAAGAGTCATGCTTATCTCTCCAAATCTATTCTTGGGAGATGAAGGCCTATATAATTGTAGCAACACATATTCATTCACAACAGAAGAAATAATAGAACAAAAGACATACATAAGTTAGAAAGTTTAACAAAAGTGTGCTTGTTCTAACAAAGTTCTTTATTTCCTTTAAGCTTATTTCATAGATCCAGGGCCCTTTAGATTCTTCATTTGGTATTAGAGCAGGTTAGATCAAATTCTTGACAATAGATCTCTCCAAGATGGTCCAAAATCATGGATCTATCTCTCCAAGTTCATGTCTTTAATGGAAAGAATTATGAATATTGGGCAATCAAGATGAAGAAATTTTTGATCTCATAAGATCTTTGGGATCTTGTTGAAAATGAATTCCAAGATGTTGATCAAGCAACATTTCAAGCTTTGAAGGAAGATGAAAAGAATGAATTTAAGGAGCTTCGTAAGAAAGATGCAAAAGCATTATTCATCATTCAATCTAGGTTAGATCTAACAATCTTTTCCAAAAATGTCATGCATCAAACTAGCAAAGCTGCATGGGATGCATTGGAGATTGCATACAAGGGATCATTAAAAGTTCGTATTGTCAAGTTACAAGTTTTAAAAAAAGATTTTGAATCTTTGCGCATGCTGGATTCAGAGAATTTTGATCAATACATCAGTCAATTTCAACAAGTTCAAAATGGACTTGAATCTTGTGGAGAAATGCTTGAGGAAAGGCATGCTGTTGAAAATATCCTTTGAAGTATAACGAGACGATATGATCCCATAGTTGTGGATATTGAAGAAGCAAGAGATCTTGATAAGATGACCATGGTTGAGCTCATAGGAAGCTTAAGGACATATGAGCAAAGAATTGCTGATTGTGAGGATTCAACAGCAAATGCATTTTAAGCAAAATTTTAAAGGACATCCAATCAAAATAAAAATCAACATCAAAGATACTCAAGTGGATCCTCATTCAGAGGATGTGGACATGGTCACGACAGATCCAGAGGTCATGGTTGTGGAAGATCAAATCAATCAAAGGAAGGTAAGCATTATGATTTTTGTGGTACCAACACCCATAATACTCTTGAATGTTGGTCAAGGAAGAAGTATGAAAAGAAAGGAAAAACAAAAATTGTAGAACATAAAGATAAAAAAAAAGGTGAGAAATTATTTTATATTGAAAAGGAGGAAGATCAACTCTTGATCTATACAAAAATACCAGATGCTAGCAACAACAACAAGATTTGGTATGTTGATAGTGGGTGTAGCAATCATATGATAGGGAATAAGAAATTGTTCTCAAGCTTGGAAAAATATGATGGAAAGGTAACCATAGGTAATGGGAAGAAGTTAATCATTGCCAGGATTGGATCACTTACCTTCACAACAACTCAAGGTAACAAATATGTTATTTCCCAGATCTATTTTGTTCCAGATCTTTCAAAGAATTTATTAAGTGTGGGGCAATTATGTCGCAATGGGTATCATGTTGAATTTGAAAAACATGTTTGTAAAATTTCTAAGGCTGATGATGATAAAGGTATTTCCATTATCCATATAAGTAAGAATCAGATGTACAAGTTACAGATGCAAAAGTATGTTCATTATCTCACTATTACTGAAGACATAACATGGTTATGGCATGCTTGGTTAGGACATGTCAACTTTGGCTCAATGGACCACATTCAAAAAGGAGAAATTGCAAGAGGTATGCCAAAATTTTCTTTGCTAGATAATCATGATTGTAGCAAATGTCAACTAGGAAAAATTACAAGGTTACCATTTCCTAGAAAAGAACATAGATCTCAAGAAAAATTAGATCTAGTTCATATGGATTTATGTCATCCCATGCAAACATTGAGCCTAGTGTTAATCATAGTGGATGATTTTTCAAGATTTTCTTGGGGGTATTTTATGAAATTAAAAATTCAAACATTGGGATTTTTCAAAGAATTCAAGATGGAAGTAGAAATTCAAAGTGGCAATACAATAAAGATAATCTAAACAAATTGTGATGGTGAATTTTTATCAAATGAATTTGATGAATTTTGTAAGAAAAATGGGATTATTTATCAAACAACCACATCATTCACACCTCAAAAAAATGGTATTGTTGAGAGAAAGAATAGAACTATGGTTGAAATGGCAAGGTGTCTACTTCAAATGTCAGGTTTGGAGAATAAATTTTGGGCAGAAGCTTGTGCAACATCAATATATATTTTAAATAGGGTGCCATTATGTTGTCTAAGATCGTTGGTACAAGGCTAGAATGAACAAGCATCAGGAGATTTGTAGACAAACACAGAAGACTCTACCTTCGCTTAAGGGTGAGCTAGAACTGACGAAGGTAGAGTACCTTGGGTGGTCCGCACACGGATCAGACAAGGATTTCCCCAAACGTATGCCAATGTGCAAATGCTGGGTTATTTGTAAACAGCGTAATAAATGTAAACCAAAATGTAAATGTGTAGGAATATAAACAAAGAGGTAAGCAAGAATGAATAAAAACTGTAACAAATCTTGATCAGAAATGAAGCAATTTTATTGCAAAATGAAGATTACAATGCACCAGTATGAACGCAGTTGTGGATCTGACACAAGCCAGATGAAGAGCCCCGGTGGATGCGGAGGGATGATGGTATGCTGGTTTGGACTGCAGGCACAACATGAAGGCTGTATGATCAACGTGTAGGGTAGAAGTCCAGTGTGTAGGGTAGAAGTCCAACATGTAGGGTAGAAGTCCAGTGTGTAGGATAGAAGTCCAACGTGCAGTGTTGATGTTCCAAATCGTCTCCCAATGTGATTTTTTTAATCCCCCTCTTTTTTTTCCTCCTTTTTTTAATGGAAAATTGGGGTTTTTATAGGTTTTATGGCATGAAATTCAGATCCGGAGTGATATGAGTGGCCGTTGGTGAGAAAATTTTGGGTCAGATGACATGTGGCTGCATTGCCTGAGTGCAAAGAATATTACAATTGTACAGCATGCTACATGCCAGCATGTACACGCTGGGCATATGAACCCAGTGTATAGACTTGACCAATACAAAGAATTGAACTTTACAAATGAACATTACTGTTACAACAGAGAATCTTGAACTTGGCCCTTGGATTTGAGCTCTGGTGTCATGAGAATGCTGCCTATAGATTTTCAACTCATTTGGACTTGATCTAATACGGTTTTGGAAGGCTTCAAGTGGTGTACGCTGTGCGGTGCACTGGGCATGCATGTTGGACATGCAGATTAGTGTGTAGGTTGGCTGAATCGTCCGATCGACCTCGCTTTTGGTGGTGCACACTGGGAGTGCACGCTGGGTATGCAGAGTATGTATGCTCAACGTATAGGTCATGGAAGCACATCATTTTGAGGTTGAATCTTCATTTTTGGGAGCCTGGGATGATGCCTGACAATTTCCTTGCCTCTGAGAGTCGATTGTAGGTGGAGATCTTATTCTGGGGTGCTTGTTATGAGAGATCCTTGATGGTGCACACTGGGTGTGCACGTTGGGCATGCATGAATGAAAACCCATCATTTGGAGCCTACAATTTGATTTTTAGGAGGCTGAGAGCTACTGGGGACCTTGGTGAAGGTCTTAGGGGGTCTAGACGCTTAATTTTAGCATGTTTTGGCTCATTTTTGGGGCCCAAAAGTTGCTGCACACTGAGCTGCACGCTGGGTGTGCAGGCCTGTGTGCAAGAAGTATACTTAATAAAAAATAAGTGTTTTGAGTTTGAAACTTGCAGGTCTTGTTTCCAGATGTTGATGTAGTCTCCAATGGATCTTGGGGAACTTTTACTTGCTTGATTCGACTCCGTTTGATGCTGTTTGTCAAGTTCACAAGTTTCAGTCATGCTAGGAAGCATCATGACTTAGCTTGATTCTTGTCCGAAAGTGTTAGGTCTAAATTTTTGTGGTGTTTCATTGGCCCCTCTTAGTTGACACTTGAAGGAATCGACCCAAGAAGCATTGACAAAGAAGTAAAAAACACCACAAGAAACTTAGTAGCATTATCCTTTAACACTTGGCCAGATGTCCT
The DNA here is from genome assembly GCA_015680685.1 of Gnetum montanum. Taxonomy (NCBI): domain Eukaryota; kingdom Viridiplantae; phylum Streptophyta; class Gnetopsida; order Gnetales; family Gnetaceae; genus Gnetum; species Gnetum montanum. The sequence goes on from MNCI01009709.1 coordinate 1,334,455, forward strand.
CGCACCGTGTTCAGAAGTACCTAGGATTGGGGAATGAAGTTTTGAGATGATGTCTAGTGGAGATGTTTGCAACTGTGGGATTGGGAATTAATTGAGAGATTTTGCTGATGTGGGAGAGGAGTATTCATCTTGTGCAAACAAGTCATGTTATTCCTTGTCGATGGCCAATATTTGGTAGACTTGGAACCAAGGCATGAGAAGTACATCCTTTGGAGGAACAAGACTCTTGTATCATGTTTGAGAGAACTCGTTGTCACAACCAAAGCCACGTGATGAGGTGATGCATTCTTTGGAGAAACAAGACCCTTGTGGAGTGTCTAAGGGAACCCATTGTTCGACAGCCAAAACCACGCAGTGAGGTGAAACATGATGGTTTGAGACATGAGTATTTCTTTCCAAGACAACTACCTTCCTGCCTGGGGCTTGTATGGGAAGTGTCAAGGGTCTTGTGGTTCATTTTTCTCTTTGCTCTTTGATATTTTTTTTCTTTTTTTTTCTCTTTTTTTTGTTTTTGGAAAGAGCTTTCTTTCAATTTTGCACTCATGCTCATGTGTCGTGTTGTGTGTTGCAACTGCTTGAGAGTGTCGCAGCGTGCAATAGTGTGCTCAAAGTTTTGGGGTGTACTGGGTGTATCTGGGAACTGTAATCAGGTAGGAAAGGGAACGAGAGTGTTGGGGAAATGAAGAATGTATCGGGAACTGGGAATGTACTTTTGAATAGATTGATTAACTTGGTTGCATGCGTTAGAAATAATGTGGCACCTTGTCACCGTGATGAAGTGTATCCATGTATGAGCACCACTAGGTGTCAGCCTACAAACACAACTCCAAGAAGACAAGAAAACCGCAAGTGAATGAGTTAGCAAATACTTTAGACATGAATGTGGCCGATGCAAATGGAGGCACCATGTAAAACTTAAGGTAAACAAAATGAGAAACAATAGTGTTGTTAAAGCTGATGTGATGAATGATGTGACAAGAGTTGATGAAGAAATGTCATGAATTACAGCATCAGATGAATGTGTCAGATATGATCTTTCTAGTTTATAGTCTTAGTGGACTGTCATGGGTTAGTTTTACGTCATAACCCATTGGACGTTGCCAGTTTATCATCGTAGTGGACGGTGCAATGCTAGTTTATAGTCATGGAGGACTATGAAGAGGCAAGCTAGTTTATAGTCTTAGCAGACTCTAGTGAATGAGTGTGACAGTTTAGTGTCATGTCAAATAGAGCTCTGCGGTGTCAGTTTACCGTCATGACGCCAGGACATTTTGTGGTATCAGTTTGCCGTCATGCTTCTAGGACGTATCTGTGGTATTAGCTTACTGTCATGATTCCAGGACGTATATGTGGTATCAGTTTAGTGTCATGATTCCAAGACATACACATACTTGTGATGTTTAGACGTGAAATGGCTTAAGGTACAGGTGGTTCGTTGGATGAGCAAGTTCATTACCGTTTATATCAGCTAGCTTAAATGCTCCATTATCGTATGCTTTGGTGACCAAGTAAGGCCCTTCCCAGTTGGTTGAGAACTTATCTACGTGTTCACGAACCACCTTAAGAACAAGGTCACCTTCTTTGATCGGGCGCTTGTGGATATCATGTTGATGGTGTCATCTTTGTTGCTTCTGATACCACTTGATTTAATCAAGTGTTCGTGTGCATTCTTCTTCCACCGAGTTGAGGTCAACAATGCGCAAGGCATTGTTTTGACCCTCGTTAAGGAGTCCAGAGAGTGTGATCCTTAGGGATGGTACCTACAACTCCAGAGGTAAAATAGCTTCTAATCCATAAAAAAGACTATATGGTGTTTTACCTGTGGATGTCCGATGCATAGTTCGGTAGGCCCATAATGCGTATACTAGCTGCTCGTGCCATATTTTCTTGCTCTGAGTAAGCATCTTCCTTAGCACTGAGATGAAAATCTTATTCGTGGCTTCTGCTTGTCCATTGCTCTAAGGGTAGTAAGGCGATGAAAATGAGTGTTTAATACCTAGGCTCTCACAGAATGTTTTTGTTTCAACACTGCTAAATTGTGGCCCATTGTCAGTGATGATAGTCATCGGGATGCCAAAACGGGTCACAATATTTTCTAAGATGAAGTTGCATACTTATTTTGATGTGGTTTTTCTAAGGGGAATAGCTTCTACCCATTTAGTAAAGTATTCTGTTGTGGTTATGATAAAGCTATGCCCATAGAAGATGGGGGAGTTATTGGTCCTATAATGTCTAACCCCCATTTCTGGAAAGGCCATGTGATTTGAGTCATATGCAATTCATTAGGTGGAACATGTATAAGATTACAATGCTTTTGACACATATTGCACCTCTTGACCTTGGAGAAGCAATCGTACTCCATATGTGGCCAATAATAGTCTAAACGTCTGATTTTTGTTGCCATTGCTTTAGGCGCTATGTGCCCTCTGCATAGTCCTTCATGAACTTGTTCCACGATGGTTTGGCCATCGGTATTACTAACGCATGTTAACAAGATGCCTTCATAGGATCTATGACATAGTGTATCTCCTACTAGTGTATATTGTCTAGAGCATTTTCATACTGCATCCTTTTGAGCATTCATTAGATATTAAGGTGGTTCGCCATGTAGAAGGTACTCTTTGATGTCATCGTACCATTCTACGGTGTGTGTCGTGCTAACGGATGTTATGGGAAGTTCATCGGGAGTATCAGTTATGGGCTTGTCGTAGCTTGCGATGGAACTGGGCAGCGCACGAAACATATCAAGTGAGATATTTAGAGCTAACGTGGCTAGTGCATCTGCAATGGTATTATCATTTCTAGGCACATGTTTTAGTTCTATATTTATAAACTGTTTCAGCAAGTGTTTTGTCAGGTCACAGTAGGGCTGTAGATGAGATTCTTTGCATGTGTAAAAGTCTTTGACTTGGTTTATGATTAACCTTGAGTCACCTCTAACTATGAGACGTGTGATGTTTGAAGCTTGTGCTACCATGAGGCCTCTAAGGAGACCTTCATACTCTACTATGTTATTGGTACAAGGAAAGTTAAATCGGTAAGCAAAGGGTTGGATCTCCTCGGAGGGATATGTGATAACAGTGGTAGCACTTCCCCCTCAAGAGGTGGATGCTCCATTGAAGTTTAATATCGCATCATAGTTATCGGGAACTATGTTAATTGTGCTTATGTTTTCATCTGGAAACTCTAGATTAATCGTTACTTGATCTTGTGTTGGTGATGCAGTCATCTGATTGACTATAGCTTGACCTTTGATGGATGATTGGGCTATGTAATGCAGGTCAAACTCAACAATCATTGCCTTCCATCGAGGCATCTTGCTTGATTCATACATGTTGTTTGTGATTGCTCTGAGTACATTGTTTTTGCAGATTATGTTTATCTAGTTTCGAAAGAGATAATGTCACCATTTCTTCAGAGAAAAGATAAGGGCTAAACATGACCTCTCCACCTTGTTGTATTTCTTTTCATAGGCTACTAATGCATGGCTTAAGTAGTAAACAGGAACTTCGGTTCCATGATCTCGTTTCTGGCAAAGCATAGATGCGATTGATGAATCTGATGTGGCAAGGTAGATGTAGAATGGTTTATTGTTCTGAGGCAGATGAACTGTCAGTAATTGAGTCAGTGTCGTTTTGATATTGTCAAAAGCTTCTTGGCATTGTGGGATCCATTGAAAATGCACACTCTTGAGTAGCAAATGGTTCATGGGTTTCAACTTATCGGTCAGTTTTTCTATAAAGTGCCTAATGAATTGTAATCTACCTTGTAGCCCTCGAACTTCGGTAAGGTTGCTTGGCGGTTGCAAGTTTGTGATAGCCTTCACCTTATCAGGGTCCACTCGAATCCCTGCTTCTGAAACTATGACTCCTAGCATTTTGCCTGATTTGACCCCAAAGACACACTTCTTTGGGTTCAGTCTAAGCTCATATTTTAAACAATGCTTAAGTACCAAGTCTAAGTCTTGTATGTGCTACTCTTGTGTCTTTGATTTAACCGCTATATCGTCTACGTAATCGTTGAGCAAGTGAAGGATGTAATCACTAAAGATGAAGGTCATCGCTCGTTGATATGTAGCACCAGCATTCTTTAAACCGAAGGACATCATCGTATAACAAAATGTCCCCCATGGTGTCATGAAGGTTTTTCCTGAGTTGATGTTTAGGGTTAATTCGGATCTGATTATATCCCGAGAAGCCATCCATAAAAGATAACAGTGCATGCCCAGCGGTTGAGTCAACCAGTTGATCAATACTAGGTAGAAGAAAGTCATCTTTTATGGTCACTAAGTTGAGGTCCCAGAAGTCAATGCATAGGCGAATGCTTCCATTCTTCTTTGGGACAATGACCATGTTGGATACCCAATCGGCGTAGTCAATAGCCCGAATGAAACTAGCTTGATAAAGCTTGGTGATCTCATTGTGAACCGCCAACGCTACCTCAGGCTTAACCTTACGTGCTTTTTGTTTCACTGGTCTTAACTTCGGGTCAAGTATGATGTTGTGCTGGACTATTTGAGGGTCTAGCCCAGGCATGTTAGTGTAAGACCAAGCGAATGCCTTGATGTTGCTTTCTAGCACTTTTGCTATGTCATCAGAAAGTTGTAGATCTAGTAAAGTACTTAGTTTTAGTATCTTAACTTCGTCGCTTGGCATAGTGATGGGGGTTTCAATTAATGGATCCTCAGTGATGTTATTGGCTTCAATATCTAGCGATTTCGTCATGCTCTAAAAGCGTTCTATCGTTTCCTCTGTCGATGCCATGGAGTTTTTGTAAGTCGATGTGCCTAAATCAATGGACTTTCTAATCATCTCCTATTGGATGGGTCCGTATGGTCCATTGATGAACAGTGGTGCAAATAGTTGCTTGGTATCCATGCTTTCTCCTGCCAAGCCACAGGAAGCAACGTTAACACGGGGGGGGGGGGGGGGGGGAGGGGTGGTTTGCTTATTGTTTTATGATACCAATTCAAATATTTAAATATGCTCGAAGTATACTAAAGTTGGTTTATCGTCTCACCTGGTCGCATGGTAATGTTTAGCCTAGTGTATATCTATATACTCTTTTTCTTTATTCTTGGTCTGTTTATATTTCTATGTTTTTTAGCTAACGTTGTGTTTATTTTTATTTTATTTTAGAGTAAAATACCCAAAGTGCTGATTTTCTACAGGGGTGAGTGGACATGAGCAACGAGGGGCATGAAGATTTATACCTAATAAAATTAACTTAAAATTGGACAAGTTACTTCTGTCACTGTAGCAGGCGTAAACCCAAAGTCGAGCCAGAACCAAAGAGAATAGCGTGAACCTAAGCTAAGCTTCAATGTGAAACAGTGAGAGATTCAGCGTGACGAGGAGGCAAGGATCTAGTTGTAGGGGGTAGGGAAAGGTGAAGATCTAGTGTGAAGGAGGTAGCAAAGATGACAAAGATCATGGCGTGAAGCATCAAATGAAAGCGTTTAGCGTGTACGCCTTGGAGAAACCCTCAGCATGCAGGGAGCTGAAACCCCAGCATGAACGCTCCATCATGCAATTAGCGTGTAGTGACAAACCCCAGCGTGAAGATGGCATGGAGGGTTCAGCGTGAAGCCTCGAAACTAGCCTCCAGCATGAACCCCCTTCACTTAGAAATCCTCAGCATGTATGCCAGACAGGGACTTTCTGCGTGCATGTCCTTGCTCTAGCATAAAGGTCTTGAACACAACGTGATGAGATGGGCAAGGGAAAGCGGGTGAGAGACTAGGGAAGGAAGGAGCCTGACTTGACCTTTGCTGAGGAGAGTGAGGTGATGCTCTGGTGCTTGCCCAAGCCCATGATCCCATCATGGTCTGGATCAATGCACCAGTAGACCTTGGTCCTCTATCTAAATTTGTGTTTGGTTTTTCTTATTTCGGTGCATAGAATTTGTGTGAGGCCTAGCCTATTTCTTTGGTGTAGGTATTAGTGTGTAGGCCAGCGTCAACCCTTGTCTCCCTTGCTCGGCGTACAACCAGTTTTATGTTTGGAATGCAATCTAATGACATGCTCAGCATGCAAGGGGGGCCAAAATGCTCAATGTGTAGGGTCTGCACGGCCACATTCCCAGTGCGTAGGACCTACACGCCCAACGTGAACCTTGAAAGCTTTTCCAAGTGCTGGCCCCCCTGCGTAAAACCTACTCTTTAGCTCTTTTTTTGTCTGTGTAGCTTACTTATCCAGGTTCTTGAATATGTGTAGAGGTCTTAAACCTTTCCTCTTAGTGGTGGAGCTTGTTGGAGTTCTGGCGTGGTTCGGGACTATTGATTCTGATGAGTCGGTACTTGATATGACCATCTATCGAGATGGGGTATGGTTCAGAACGGGTGCTAGCGAGTTCCTTGCCTTCATCTTACAAGCATTCAATGTGGTAATATGGTCTCACCTAAGTGAAAAATTAGCATGGAGTGTCCTTGAGACTATGTTACTGGGATCCTCAAATGGCATAGTGGCCTTCGTGGTCGACGTCGATGAGGGATTGTTTACCATTGGGAATGGTCCTCTAGAGGGCCCAGATCCACCCATCCATTGACACATGTATGGGACCTATTATCATGTAGCCCTCACAATGTCAATAACACCTTATTCCTAGCCTCTCATGTGCACACTTTGTTCTAGAATCCTCCTGGAATGGTGTACAGGGTAGAAAGGTAAGGTTGTTTAATTTATCATTTCTGCTTTGATGCTAAGTGGTTGTTCATATTTTGACCATTGTTTCTTTGCAGGCCTTGATTTGATAAAGAAGGAGTATGCATAGGTGATGAAGGACTTGCATTGGCTCATACCGCCTTAGAGGCTTTCATGGCAAGTCCCACTCTCCGTGGTGCCGTGTTAGCCTAGACTGAGGGTGAAATTGTCCATTTTCACAAACGATACTCCAAGGCTTTTGCATGATGTGAGGCTTGGGGGTGGCTACGAAGGTGGCCCTAGTGGAGGGGAAACTCATGATGTGGGGGAGTTTGAGAGGAAAGCCCCTCCTGAACCTGATGTTAAGTTTTTAAATTTGGTGTTGTTATTAGTTATGTTTTTGTGGGTTGTAAATAGAAATTTTTTTCTTCTTTTTTTGTTTGTTTTTTTTGGCTAGAAATGAGTTGTGTATGAACAGATGCGTAAACTTGGTTAACTTCTGTAAATCGTGCATTTACATATTTATATATTTTGTTGTTGTTTTCATATTCCAATTTTTTTGTTTTTTGTTTTAGAGTTGTCTAAATGTTGAGAAGAAATAATGCAGGGACATGGAGCAAAAGTCTTTTTGCTTGTTTTGTTGTTTAAGTGTAAACATGAAATAAAGTGCAAATGTAACCCAAACAATAACTGTGCCAAAGGAAGACATAAAGGAAAGCGTAACTTGTACTGCGAAGATGTAATCATAGAATGTAAATTGGGAATTTAAACTTTTGAGGCAAATGAAAGTAAACTTGCTTTAGTTTAAGGCCATTTTAGGCCATACGTACATGCATGTTAGTTTAAAGTCATGACAGACTGGAACGTGATCGTTCTAGTTTAAGGCCATTTCGGGCCGCAAATAAACATGAGGGATATCAATTGATACGATGGGTTTTGATGTAAATCAGCCATTTCTGACCATGGCTAATTTTATGTCATTACAGACATGCGATAGTTTAATGTCATTCCGGACTTGCGTAGTTTAGTGTCATTTTGGAAGATCATAGTTTAACGTCATTGTAGACTATCGTAGTTTGTTAATTATTTAATAACTTTTTGATTTTTTCATTTTTATGTTAGGAGTGGGTTTAATGGGTACGATCCGATACTCGGCATCTTCTTTGCTAATTATGTTGAATGGTAGCTCTTTTCAGGAGACGTCTGGTGGAGTAGGCTCTAAGTCAGTATCCTCAAATGTTTCTAGGTTAGGTGGTGTTTCCTTTGTTTTTGAGGGATCACGATTTATGGGTTGGTCATCACTTTGGGTTTCATTTTTTTTTTGATATGGGCTTTTTGGAAATTCTGTCAAGTTTATGCTCATGTGGAGTGTCCTCTTATTTAGGCTTCTCAAATTTAACTTCGGAGCCTTGATTTACCTCCGTGTGAGATGAGATGGTGGATGTAGCAACATCCCCATGGATAATAATTTCACCCCTCTCATAGGGTAAGTGAATCTCTTGATGAATGGGGGAAGACACCGATTTAAACTGGGCTAACTAGGGTCGTCCCAGGATTAGGTTAAAACCAGGCATCTCATCAATAACCACGAAGTCTGCGGATGTGGGGAATCGATCCCCTACTATAAAATCCAAGGTCAATGTATCTTTAACCACTACTCGTGACCAATTAAATGACTTTAGGCATGTCGTAGACATCAGTTTAATTAATTCTGTAAGCCCTAACTATTCAATGATATGATAAGGGACTACATTTGTCGCTGCTCTGTCATCTACATGTACTCGATGTATTTTGAACTGATTAACTCATATGGTTATAAACATGGGTTCATGGGTGAAGTCTCTGATTTTCTCATCGATCTTAATGTTTTTGGGGTGAAAGCCTAATGATTTAGATTTGGATCCTTTTCATGTAGACATTATCGCGTGTATAGAGGGTTCATTTGTGGGTAGGTTTTCACTAACTAGAATCGATGTTAACATTTGTACTAAGGCTTCACAATGAACTGGCGAAGTCAATATGAGGTCGTACAAGCTTAATGATGTGTTCTTTTGTTTAAGGGCTTGCGTAACCTGTGTCAGGGCGTTAGCTAAGTCTTTACCATTGGATATATTCTTGTCCATGGCCACTTGATCCATTGGACCTAACAATTGTATCTCACGTGGGGTAACTTTCGTGTTATTTTTCATGATTGTTGGGTTTGATATGTGTTGCATTCTTGATTTTTCCTCTTTATAACTCATGCTTGGCTCATTATTAGAAGGAGCCATAGGTATTGCACTTAACGGAGTTGGTTTTGGGGCCCCCACTGCAAGGCGTTGACGTTCCTTCTCCAAACGTTCCTTTTCCAAATGTTCCCTGGTGAGCCTATCTGCTAGGTGTTCTTGCGTGGGTTGTGTGGGAACATTTGGGGTCAGAGTATCGGGTTGTTTTGGGACCCGTATGATGAATGGGGTGGGATGGGATTGTGTCTGAGGTGTATGAGCTTGGACATCAGGTTGCCTAGGCACCTTGACCACAAACGGGGTTGGGCGATTTGTAGTTGGTACCTCTGTCATAGCAACTGCCAGTGGCACCCAGACCATGAAGGGAGTGGGCCGGTTTGATGGTGTCATACTAGCGGTTGTATCAACAAAGGGCACACGAACAACAAATGGTTTGGTTTGGGGTGGTACCTATGCTGTTGCCATTGTGGGAGGTACTCGGATGACCAATGGCTTTTGCAGGGTAGGAGGATCATGTGGGGAATATGAAGGTTGAGGTGATGTTATTGCAGTAGGGGGAACACAAACTATGAAGGGGTTCTTTGGTGTTTCATAGTTATTATCTGTGTAGATGGTGTTAATTATGTATGACACTTCTTTAGTATTTAGGGGATCTTTATATACACCCATGGACTGGTTTTGTGGTTTGACTGGGTTGGCCTCATCAAAAGTGATCTCACCTCTATCAATCATTCGTTGAATGTCTTGTTTCAAGGTGAAACAATAGTGGGTGCCATGCCCATTACGTTGGTGGTACTCACAAAATCGGTCTAGTCTAAAGCCTCTTGGAACTGGGGGCTCATCCGGTGTTGCCAAGCTTGGGTTCTCGACCAATTCATAGAATCGATCATGTTTTTGAATTGCCGAGGGGAACAATTGTTTATGTTTCATTAGCCCAACCTTCAAGAGTTGGTCAAATAATTGTGAAGGTTTCATGGGCAATGGTGTGTATTGAGAGGGGTCTCTCCTCTCAAAGTTTCACGCATGACCTAGTGTAGCATTTTGTGATGTGGACGGTCCAGGTGCAGTAGCAGAAGCAGGTCTAGTATAGCTAGTAGGGGCAGTAGGTGGTTTACCTTGTTATCTCATACTTGTTTTTTGAGTTTCTACTACTGCTGCTATAGTTTCCTTAGCCCTTTCTTTGTCTTTCTTATTATGCTGACTTTTAAAGGCTGAATAGGCGGGGTCATGGCTATTTTGTGCTGCTTCTTCAATGTTTTTAATTTGTACAAATTCTTGGCTAAGAGTGAGTGCATTTAGGTAATACAATTTGGATTTAAAAAGGTCATTCATGGCTCCCTTTAAGATGGTGAGTAAGTATGTTTCAGGGAATGGTTCATGAAGTTTGTTTAGCACAGCACTCCATCTCTGAATAAATTTTTGTACAGGTTCAAGCGGTGCTTATTTTACCTGTATGAGACTATCCAAGGTTGCTTCAAGTTTCAAGTTGTATTTAAATCTGGTAATGAACTGGTGTAAGAGATCCTCCAAAGAGGATATGGAGTTACGAGGCAAGTCTCGGTACTAGTCTAAAGCTCTTCCAGTGAGGGACATGGCGAAAACATGTAAGATTGCATGGGGCCATGCTTGAAGCAATAAACATTCTAGTCTAAATGTGAGCAGATGGGCATT